>BGPR01000048.1:1682835-1693910 GCA_013235015.1 Araneus ventricosus | reverse complement strand
GGTTCCCGGGAATTCCCGGGTACAAAAAATTGTAAAATTATTCAGAAAGTCACATCTCAAGTATGATATTCTACAGAATTATGTTAAAGCAGAGTTTGGCTGTGAAAAGATGGTTTGTTTAGACACCGAAACACGCTGGAACAGTTTGCTGTCAATGCTTGAAAGATTTTTAGAGATAAAATCAGCAATTTCAAAAGCATTAATTGACATTAAAGATCAACAAATTTTGGCTTATGTAGAATTTGAAAATATGACTGCTATTGTAGCAGGCTTGAAGCCAATAAAAATTGCATAGAAAAACTATGAAGTCGAAACGTGTTTTTCCTAACTGCCAAAGGAATATTTTTTTTTCATTATTGGAGAGTTGAACCAATAAAACTCAGAATTTGTTAAGAATATGAAATGTTCTCCTGTCTAAAGAATTAGTGAGAAATGCAATGTTACTTTAGTTGCATTAATGCAATATCTAAATTTTGAGAGAAAGTATGATGTGTTTGCTGCTGCAGTTACTACTGATCTTTCACGTTTGCCAAATAAAAACTCTTTGATTCAACAAGCTAAAATAATTATAACAAGGCTTTTTTGCGAGAAAGACGAACCACTGTCCAACTCTTTGCTCTCGGAAGAAGAGAGCCCGGAAAATTTGGAAGAGAAATCTTTAACTTTGTAAGTAAAATTAGAAAAAGCTATCCACTCAAAGGTCTTACGTTGTTCAACTAGCAAGAGTTCTAACTTGAGCAAGATACGGAAGCAAGAATTGCAGTTATTTCACTCAACTGAAAATAGATCTGCAAATATTATAAAACTGGGTGCGGCTTTGAAAGAAAGAATTGCAGTTATTTCACTCAACTGAAAATAGATGAGCAAATATTATAAAAATGGGTAAGGCTTTGAAAACAATTCCTACAACATCAGCTGAAGCTGACAGGGCATTTTCTGCTACCGAATTGTTCATAACAAAGCTACGAACTAAGCTGAATGATAAAGCATAGATTGTTTATGTTTTCTTAAAACATACTTAAAAAATGAATAATTTATATAGCTTATTTGTACTTTGTAGCTGATAAATTTTTATCCTTATTTTGTGTATTTATTATTGATATCAATTAAAAATAGCTAATTTTTAGATTTGTTTTCAAATTTTGATGCATTGCCGGGAATCCCGGGAATGACTGTCATGTTGCCGGGATTAAAAGGCCGGGAAATCAGAAACCCTGCTACACACCGCCTTATGAAACATTCAAGTGCAAGCCAGCGGTGGTACGCAGAGGCGTGACTGTGTTAAACTTTTCATATTGTAAATAAATTTGTACACATGAATAAAAGGAAGCTTGAATAAGTGACTTATAATTCATTGAAAATTTTTTTGAGTATGATTGTTGTAAATTTTTTTCATCAACAATGTCTTGATTAGGAAAAGGTTTTCCTAATTGCCTGTAGATATTAGATACACTTTATACACTGATAACCTATATGATTTTCAACAACAACAACAAAAATTCAAATTTCAAAATAAAGCTTAATTTTATATTCTATTCCTTTTGAAAATACGAACAATAGAGTGTACCTTATGTATTTTTTTTCAACACGAAAAATAATTATACGTGCGTGGATTGAATTTTTGTGTTTAAAGCACAATTTTTATAACCCGTTTGGATGAAAATAATGTTGAAAACTGTAAATTCGACTTGCAATTTCGAAGTCGGAAAAGAATTTGATAATAAAGAGATCCTATGTATTTTCATTAAAGTACTTAGGAAGTTGTCATGCAGTTGGAAACCAGTTACCATTTTATGAAATTTGGATTAACTTTTGAAAAGTGAATGTAATTATATGTTGTTTGCAATGAAAACTAAACTAACTGCAACCTGTTGCACGCTGCCACTAATTATGTGGCAATTAATTATGGAAATATGCAGAATTCCTGTTGTTTTTGAAATGTTTAGTGTGGCTTGCTTCACCCATATCTCAAATCCTTGGATGTTGATTCCCAATTGCATTACAGCGCACATTCAATAAATCTAATTTCAGAAAGGAAGAATTATTTTTCAAAAGTGCCTATAACACATATTAAATTCATTTGATACACACTGCTTAAATTTTTTTGAAGCAATGGCATAGAAAAGGTTGGGAGTTTACTTGGCTGTCCGGGATGACTTTAATACTGAATGAAAAAAGTTCACCTTCCAGCAGATTAAATTGCTGAAAAAAAGAACAGTTTTTGCACTTAAATCAGAAACATTGCTTTTAAATACAGGGTTGTCATAAATTACTCAACCCATTTCAAAAATTAATAATAAAAAAACTAATAATGTTACAATTACGTTTTTTTTTAAGTGAGAGAGCATTTTTAAAAAGTTTTTTTTCATATAGGTAATGCACCGTTGATCTAAATGGTCGTAAATTATTGGATATCTCTCATTTTTGAGAGCCATTAATTGCGAAACTTTTAAAGCTAGAAGAAAAATAAAAGCATGTATTTTTAGGGAATTTTATGCTTTTTAATTTTTATATTAATTGTAATTCTAAAACTGAATAGTTTTCGAGATATTCAATAAAAAGAAAAGAAGGAAAATAGAAAACGCGCATCGACTTCTGCTGATCGGTAGCCATTTCGTACGGAAATCTCTCGCTGTTGCATATTTAGAACGGCGTAATGGTACGCCGCCTATCGGAATTTTTTTTATCTGTTCTTTTAGGTTTTTATTAACATTATTAGGTTTTTATTTTTTGAAATGGGTCCATTAATTTAGGACTACCCTGTATATGCAATAAAATCAATGCATACATCGATATTTCAAGTAAATGCCGGATTATTCCCTGATTACTTAAATTAAGAATAAACACAAAAGATCAGAGTAGATCTTCACGAATTCGAACCATTTTCTAGATTGCACTAGGGCTTTGTTTCTCCATCATAAAAAAATCTCGAACGATATCACATTCACAAAATTCACATTTACAAACTACATCTATAAGATTTGTAGTAACTTTGAATTTGACGCGTTTTGTTAAGATTAACTTCCTTTCTTTAATCTTTCTATATATGTAAATTTATTGAAAAAGTTGATGGATTTGAGTAGCAGCTTTTTGCAAGTAATATAAATAAATCGGAGATGCCGATATGATCGCTAACAATATCCTCCAGATAGGTAGATTACATTTCCTTATAATGTTTCAATTTGTGAACTGTTGTTCAGCACCTGAAGATCATCACTATTAAATTCTATCATTCAGTCATGAATTTTATCCTGATTCGGAATTTTCACTTTCTCAAATCTGGAATTTCGAAATTTGTGAACTGCAGACTCATTACCTTTCTCATATTGTGTTGTAACAAATATGTCGTTCAGATATATCATTAATTACATGGGTGATATTATAACACAATGTAAAATTAATTTGAGCACTGGCAGCCTAAAAGCTGTGAAAACTGACTGGTAAATATTATGTATTCTCATTTAAAAAACGCATGCGAAATTTGTTGATTGGAAACTGGCTCTATAGAGACACCATTGATAGAGGTTTCAGAAATAATTATTGAATATCTGGACAATTTATCAAAGTTATTTACAACATAAAAACCTTAAGATTTCTTGCATCATTTCATCACCTTCAACATCCTCTAATATACAGACTTTATTTTCTAATTTAAGTTTTGAAGGCTTATTTGCAAGGTTATTGCCTACTTCAAAATGCATTGCTGTTCATGCTGAACCCTTAATTGTCAAGAAAGAAAAATATAAACGCATTTTTTTAAACTTAAAATCTCCTCCACCAGTTAATCAAAGCAATTATTTTTTAAATGTTGCCACACCAAGAAGGAAAGTAACTTTGTAAAATGATAGGGTAAAAATTGTTTTCATTAAAAATTTTTTACCTTTTGCTTTAAGAATAATATCGGAAATATGTGCGTATGTAAGCATCTGCATCACATTAATAATCTGCTTCATTTCAATTTTATACCACAGAAGTTTGCTGAATTCTTGAAATAAAGTCGCAACAACTTCTGACCAACATGTAGTATAGAAAAATAACACATAGCTTTGCTTATAAAGTTCATTTGGCAGAACCTTTTCCTTAGTAAAATAGTGTTATTAGTGAATAGATATTTTTCTTTTCAAAAATGCTGACAAAAATATTGTCCGTCAAACCAAAATATTCGTATTCAGTTTTCCGTTCATTAAAGATCACCTAACTAACTTAAAAAATAATCCGATCGGGTGTTTTTCTATGAGAACTTCCATTTAAGAAACTAGGGTACGTACCCTAAGTACTAATCTTGTTACTCTCTAACTAATCACATCGAGAACCAGTGGAGCATTTTTGTAGGTGAAATAGGCACATCAACTTTGAACCAGGAAGGAACGTCGGGGCCTTAGATATACAGATACATTATTAAGGACAATCGGAGTTCCATTAAAAGTACTTTGCGCTCTTTCAGAAACCTCTCAGTTTGGTTCTTCAAATCCCTGTTTCACCTTCAAACTCTGCCATCCACTTTTGACATCATACTTATATTTAAGTAAAAGCAAGCTTTACAACAGATGTATATATGATCAATCTTCTGTGCTGGCAGCAGGAATGGCGCTAGAGTTTGCCCGACGGGGGGGGGGGGCCCCCATTCCCCCGCCGGGGGGGCAAGTGTAATGAAATTGGTCTCAAATTTACACCAGATTATTACTTATCAACTACAGTTGAATACACTGTACAAAAATTTTCCCCGACGGGATACAATTTTTTTCCCCGACGGGGGGGGGGGCACAACATCCCCGACAGGGGGCCCTGGTCCCCCCTCTGGCGCCACCCCTGGCTGGCAGGCTGGGCTGTCCAGCATTTTGAGTTGATTTCGCTTCGGGTTCCTTTTCTGTCTCAAAGGTCTCGCCTGATTTGTCACGTATATCGAATTCATTCTAAAATAACAAATAATCGTCAGTGACGTAACGATGGTAAGTGGCTACCGCATAATGATATAATTTTTCGACCCCCATCATCATCGATTACTCGTGTAAATGACAACGTGGTTCGTGTAAACAGCAAACGGTAAATGGCAAACGGTCAAACAGTGACTTAGTGACTTAGCAAGCAAATATGGCGCCAGGGGTATTAATTTTACGCCCCCTCATCAAATTTTTCCTTAAAACTGGTATAAATGCAGTAATGTTTTCACTCCATGGCGCCCTAAAACTGATGCCCGAGGCATTTATACCCCCCCCCCTGCTCCCCTGTCACTACGCCCCTGATCATCATTTTGGAGTCAGTGTCATATTCCATTAAATGAGTACTTTTCCCTTCGTTTTGCTAGAACAAGACTCGCGACTCAACACTGTTATACAATATTGCGAGTATAAAAAGATATCGTACAAATATTGTGCAATATATTTGACCTAGAGTTCTTAGAACAAAATCAATTGAAACTATTAAATGTGTCACGAAAAGATAAAAACAACACAAATCAGTTTTATTTTATGAGGATGGATCCAAAAAAAGTTTGCAAGGGTAATAAAAATTATTTATTAACAACAGAGAGAAAATTTAAATGGGAAAGAGGCATACTTGCCAATCACTTTTCCACATAATCACCAAAACTATTTTGGCATTTATCTGAACGCGGGACCATCTTGTTTAACACGGCTTGGTAAAAATAACGGCCCGCCTATTGAGCCAGTTCTCGGCATCTATTTTCGGCATCCTAGAAAGTGATTTGTGTTAATTATGAGGCATTTTCTAGGGATATTATCACATGAAATTTGGATACACATTATGTGATGTGAGTTTCAGTAACATTCTCACTGCATTTAAAATATTTCCAATTTTGGACATGAAATAAGGGAGAAATTTTGTAAAAAAAAAATTATAACTGACACAGAGGCATCAGAATTGTCCAACATTTACATTTTAACTCCCAGAAGCAACGTCACATAGAAGAAAATGAATTCACTATTTATATTATAAATTTTAGTGTTTTAAAATCAAAATAGATGGCAGCACGACTTGGATGCTGATATGGCAAATCTCCATTTAAGAGAACGTCCATCTTTCAAAAAAATTTCTACCGAATACTCAAATTTTGGGAACTAATTTAACAGCATCAACAGTTATAATCAGAATTTTTAGCTTCTTCTTGAAATAAATACATCATGGGAGGCTAATTATAATCGTTTTTTTACCAATTTTTATTTCGTTTTTCCCAAATCGTTACGTTGATGATCTGTTTGATATCTTAAAAGCTCTTTTTTTATTTTTGTCATAAAATAAAATCACTTAAAAAATTCAACATGTAAATTTATTAATAAAAGTGTTTGTTCCCTTCTTTTATTGTTATAAAAAGACATTCTTGTTTCCCATATACATGAAATTAATAGAAGGAAGCATATATTTCACAATGTAAGGTAATAGCGGAGGCGAATACCGCAAGTTGCTTCAAATACTCTATAATGCTGCGGATATTGAACAGTATCTCAAAAATATTGTGCATTAGCTTTTATGTTAGGGAACATCACTAAGGTGTTTGTTTCTGTTGGTCTAATAACACCAGCTGAAAATTTTTAACAGGAAATCATGAAATATTTTCAACGGGAGCCCCAGTAGCACAAAGATGCCGTATAATATTGTACGATATTGAATAATATTCGCAATATTGTATAATACTGCACGATATTGAACAATATTCGCAATATTGTATAATATTGTACGATATTGAACAATATTCGCAATATTGTATAATATTATACGATTTTGAACAATATTCGCAATATTGTATAATGTTGTACGATATTGAACAATATTCGCAATATTGTATAATATTATACGATATTGAACAATATTCGCAATATTGTATAATATTGTACGATATTGAACAATATTCGCAATATTGTATAATACTGTACGATATCGTATAATATTATATAGTGTTGAATAATATTGTACAATATTGTGGAACATGTTGCGCTACCTGGGAAAAGGGGAAATATTTTCAGAAAGAGAGTTTTAACTCAAAACATCGATAATATAATTGATAATGTGGTCTGTCCTTATGGACATACACATTTCGGCCACTAGCAGTTCTGGAGAACGCCAGCAACGCAACTCCAATTTATTAAGTTGAAACGAAACAAACTACACTATTAGCACAAGATGCTCTGCAATATTCATACGATATCTTTTACGCTGTTGTGCGGCATTCATGATATCTTATCAACATCTTGGAGATGCTGTAAAATATCTTGTACCGTAGGAGTCAGATCGTGGACGCAGTGGCGGATTTTGCCATTATGAGGCCATAGGCACAAAATTGCTTTGAAGTCCCCTACGCCTACCCAATGTCGCAAATAAGCCATACGACGTAAGTCGAATAGGTTTTGAGGCCTCCTAAATTCTCGAGGCACGAGTTGAGCGCCTCAAACATCTGAGCGAAATACCGCCACTATGTGGGCAACCGAAGGCAGTTCGTGCACGAAAACCGGCACCTCAGCTTACAACCAACTGCCGGAACAGATCAGTTCTATTTATTTATTTATTTAAAATTCACACTGACCCAGCCTACCCAAGAGGGTATAAAGTTTGATGTAGGCCGGTGGGGAAGGAAAACAATTTACAGCACAGCAAAGAAGGTCTAAGACTAATAAACCAAACAGGATAGACTTAAAGGTAATCACATAATATCACTGATACAAGACATCGATCCATTCAGAATTCACTCCACTGGAAATAAAAAAAATAATTTGAAATACATATATATCAATTCAATAAAAATAGGGGAACCGCCAAGAGAATGAAACGGTTCATGATAATAAAAAGCAAGGTATACAAAACCATAAAAATTTCAAGATCAAAATCAATAAATATTAAAACATTCCTAATGAAAAACAGTATAGGAAGAAAGTAATTAAAATTCTCATGTAATTAAACCCAAATATAAAACACCACGTCCTCAAGGCATCAGGTTAAAACAACTGCAAGCATCACAAACCAACGCACAGCCCACGCAGGTTCACAATAAAATTAAGACAAGGTAAAAACGAACCTAGAATCAATACAGAATTTGTTGAAATTTTAAAAACAATCATAATTTAAAGGATAAATATGAGTACTGGACCAGTTCTATTTAATTCATTGAAAGTTGCAGTTTTTAACTTAAGAACGCTAACGAATCACGAAAGTTCTAAAAGTTAATATTAGCACAAGACTGCTCGACAATATTGCTACGATATCTTCATGGTATTGTGCGACATTCAAAATATCGTACAATATCTTATGCTAAAAGATATCGTATAATATCTTGTGCTAATTGGGAACAATTAATAATCATTCTCTTACACACAGTTTCTTGATTAATAACAATATAACATTAATAAAATAAAATAATAGTAGCAATAATAGAAGGAAAGAAAAGAGAAAACAGGAGGACAGAAAAATAACACAGAAAAGTACAACAAATTCAAGAA
Source organism: Araneus ventricosus (assembly GCA_013235015.1). Classification (NCBI taxonomy): domain Eukaryota; kingdom Metazoa; phylum Arthropoda; class Arachnida; order Araneae; family Araneidae; genus Araneus; species Araneus ventricosus. The sequence continues at coordinate 1,685,463 of BGPR01000048.1, read as the reverse complement.
GCAAACAAAAACAGTTGCAGCTAGAATACAGGAGATAGTAGTCAAAATAAAACAATAAAAATGCAAAAAAAATCATGAATAGCAATACAAGAAATCAATACAGGTGTCATAAACAACTGTAGTCATTCAAGAACAATTATAATTAAAAGACAGAAGGAAGAATGGAAAATTTGTCAGTTCCACTTTCCACTTCTAATAAATTCCATATAGCCATTTAGAATCATGGTCTATGTATATGGCAGTGTCTATGATCAAAAACTTCCGACTTTTTGATCTGTAGATAGTCTTTGTTTGTCATTAACTCAACAAAAGAACAAAAACTGAAATCGGGTTTTACTTGACAGTCACAAAACTGAATCTTGATTAGACAGGTGCTCTGCTGTACTTCGTACGCAAGTTGCAAACAATCTTTAAGTATTCAAAGTTGCATTAAATAGAATTTATGGATTTTATGTCAAGAAAATTAGCAGATGTTTCTTAAACTAGCTTGGAGGATATTATACTTGCACCAACAGAGAGAATTTTTTTTGAAAAGTCGGACAATTCATTCAATACGTCGGACATCATAAATAAAAGAACGATTTTTGATGTCTTATAAATTTTTTTATAAATTTGTTTTAAATTTACAATAATTATTTATGCTCAGAGTGATGAAAATCAGTGCCATTGTGTCTTCCACTGAAGAATGTGTTACAGTTCCATGTGCATTGGTTATTTAATCATTTTTCAGATTTTTTTGAAAGACTTTTTATATGTCTTGACTAAAAAATGTATATTTCTCTATGGATTTAACAAAATACAGTTAACATCATGTTTTTTGATAATGCGTCATGTGAAACTTTATTTCTTTTCATCAAATCAAAGTATATAGATTAGCTGTATTTACATTTTGTTGATATCTAAAGCTGCGTTTCATCTTACCTCTCATGATAAATCAACGAGAAAAACTTATTTTAGCTCCCACGTGCACAATAAACTTTTTGGGAAATCGGAAATCGGATTAAGTTTATCTATCACGTAGCCCTGAAAGAAAAATAAACCCAGTAATGGTAAAAACATATATTTTAAAATATCCATGCTTCATAGCGCGTTGAAATAGTATTTGCATTAACTAACCTTAAAATGCCAAAATCATTGTCTAATCAGTCTTTGATTTGCAAGGTTAAATAATAATAATATTAAAACAAATAACCTACCTAAATGGTTGATGATTTCACTTAAAATTATTCAAATTCAACAACAAATTATTCAACTTCTAAAATTTTTCTGATAGTGAAAACCTACAGGTAAAGTTGAAAAATACATGACGTTTGGAAAGAAATGAACAGTAGGAATTGAGCCGATATGAAAAGGTGTAAGGCGTAAATCTCCATCATTCTATTCCAACCAATCATTCCTAAATTATTCATTTTTTTTCTCTTTGTACTGCATTTTATGATCATTTAGCCAACAAAAGTTTCTTGACCAAGGTTGTGGAACTTTCTTATTAGCGCCTTAAATTTCCTACAACCTGAAAAAGAAATAAGGTAAAAGAAAAGACGTCCCACAAACCTAAATTTCAAAAAATCATCCTCAATCCCTGCAAATATTTCTTCCGGGGGGGAGGCTTCTACAGGTTCTTTTTCTAATTAGAGTCCGGGGGCTGGGGAAAGGGGGTGGGAGAGAGTGGGACGTTCTTGATGAGTCGTGGAGAGCTGAAGCACTCCCATGGGCTCATATTTCGTCTGGCCAGACATCAGGACGTAAAGACCAAACGAAAATTCTTCTCGGGGGTGGCTTTTCTTTCATTTTCCGGAAAAGATTGAGAAGTAGTATAAAGGAAGTCCCTGTTTCGAACATTCCTGTGGGGGTCCCTTAATCGATGACATCCCCTATCCGAGTACCCTAGACGACTTCGGAGAACACGTGTTTGGGAGATAATCTTGGAAGCAAAAGTATACAATGGATATATATACGAATATGTACGGATTTGATTGATTTAAGAGCTTTCTTGCATTTTCCTTTCTTTACTTCCTAATAAAAGTATTGTAATTGTCAAAAAAATTCGACCGCGACATTCTGATGAGTCTGCACGTTTCAGTCCCATGAGTTGCAAAAAAAATATTTCTAGTAATAATTTCTTTCTAAAAATAATTCTACATTTATCAGTCGGTCTATCTATCTGTGAACACAATAACTCAAAAACACAGCAAGCTAGAAGAATGAAATTTGTTATGCGGTCTTTGCACCGAAATTTTGAACGAAATTCGTCAACGGAAAGTCTGTCTGTCGGCATGTCTACTTGTGCATATGTAAACTCGAAATTCAAAAATGCAACAAGCTAGATGAGCGAAATTTAGTATGTAGTCTTTACAATAAAATTATAGATGAGTCTCCAATTTTATATTAAATTTGTCTAAGGTTAGGCTGTTTGTTTATCTGCACCGATACTCACACTATGACTCATAAACACAGAAAAGAAGATGAATGAAATGGTCTTGATACCAGGATCTGTATCAAATTTTGGACCACTTAATTGAAAGGGGAGATTTTCAAAATGCATACTCGATTCTCCTCACTATACTATGAATGTATATATAACACCACTTCATGTCCCCGTATTTAGATTCATTATGATTCTTTGGATGG
>BGPR01000048.1:1613011-1682825 GCA_013235015.1 Araneus ventricosus | reverse complement strand
AAACAAGATGAATGAAATGGTCTTGACACCAGGATCTGTATCAAATTTTGGACCACTTAATTGAAAGGGAAGATTTTCAAAATACATACTCGATTCTCCTCACTATACTATGAATGTATATATAACGCCATTTCATGTCCCCGTCTCTAGAATCATTATGATTCTTTGCAGTCGGTTGAGATGGACATGAAGTGGAATCATACCAGAAAAAAAAGCAATTTAGCAATCTAAAGAAAAAGAAAAATTTTGAAATAAATTAAATAACTAAAACAAGGAAACTTAAATAATAACAGAAGTATCCATAGTATCGCTAGAAGAGTCTCTATTAGTAGAAGAGTTCATGGCACCACTAGAGAGACTTTGTTGATGTTTTTTTTTATCTTGATCTTGTTCTTTTTGATTTTGATAACTAAATTTCGTACTCAATGAAAGAATGAAGTAGTAGGGAGGAGTTGGCAGATCTGATTTTTAAGGATCTGGACGGAAGAGCTGACTGTTGGCAAGCGTAAACCTAACAATATTGTAAATTGTATTTCTTGACTGTTGATTACCAGCAACTTGGCGTAACCAAACAAGAACAAGACGGGACGCAGGTTTCCATAGATGCCAAGATTCTGTTATTGGACATTCGGATGCATAAAGTAACTCACTTCCCATGTCTCCACAGCTACAATACTCTGAAGTTATTAATTTAAATCTGTTTAGATAATTAGTATATAAACAAGTATAAACGTGTACATGTACGTGTGTAGGAATATAAACACAAAACACGCCTTATTGTCTAAGTATAGGAAAAAAAGTCAAGGGTAGTCCACTGTTTTCTGAATGGATATAACTCGATGTGACCAAAATGATTGCATTTTTGTTTAAACATAAACCAGGCGCAACAATGGATATCAACCCCTAATAGGATAGCAGTCAATAAAATTATGACAACATGGACTATTGTCTAATTCTTCAATATTAGAAATATAAAATAATTGAAAAAAATTCATCTTATCATCTTAGTCAAGCCGTTTCATTGAATTTACTTAACTTAATAATTGTATTAAATGATTTTCACTTACTTTTAATTAATGCTTCTTTTGTGTGTTTGTTTCTCTACGTAACTATGTATTAAGACTGGCGAAAAATTGTTTTAGCCAAATATGAAAGATATGGTAATTTTTTGGATCGAAAAGTGGTGGCAAAAACAAGCAGTTTTAGAATCCGTGATTCAAAAGAATAGATAGGGCTCTCTTAAACATATTTATTTCTGTAATACAACCACATTAAAAGTTCTTTTGTTAATATTTCTTTATCTTAATTAATTTATCGTTAATTAATATTATAATTATGTGTTTATTTTCTTAAATAGTTGTATTATCTTAAAAGCTACAAGAAAAGATGTGGCGGTTTTTTTAAACTACAGCTGGTGGTGAAAATCGACACTTTTAAGAACTTAAACGACCGTAATAGGTATAACTTGTAAATATAATAGCTTAAAATTGTTCCCTCATGTGGTATAAACTTTGCTTTAGTTTTAAGGTATATCAAAAAACTGTATTAAGTTATTTTTCATTTATCTTTCGTCAATACTTCATTTGAGCGTTTATTTTCCGCAGTAACAGTATACTCGGAGTAGCGAAAAAATGTTTCAACCAAAAACGGAGACATGGTAATTTTTTGGACCACAAGCGGAGTTGGAAATAAGCAGTTTAAGAAACTCTGGTTTAGGTGAATGTAATAGAGCTCGGTTAGGCACGTTTCCTGCTGTAATCTACGCATCTCAGACAGAAGAGAAAATAATGGCGTGGTGGTAAAAATAAACAATTTAAGAAGCCCTAGATCAAACGAATGTAATAGAGCTCGCTTAAACATGTAAAACATCGTCTTCTCTATTTTAATGTGCATTATACACAAAAAAGAAGAAATAACTACATATCTACGTCAAGCACACAGCTTGATAAACTCGCAAAGTGGAAAATAGCATAACAGGAAGCGTTGTCATCAAAAGCATTGCGAAAACTCTAGCGTTTATATTTGACTAGCCGCCTTCGGCGACCAGCTTCTTCGCCGGTAGTATAATTTCAATTGAATTTTGAATAATCTTATATTTATGTTTCCCTTAACAACGCAAGCAGATCGTAGTAGATAGTTTACCCATGTTCTTTTAGTGGCCTTGGACCTGTTCTGTTCATTGCCTACATAAATGTCCCTAATGAAGTCAAATAACTGACCATGTCATGTAACATCTAATTGCAAGTTGTCAGATCCATCTTTACTTTCTTATTCCTCTTGCAAAATATTCATTTGATTTCAACATTAAAATGGTTCCCGGCATGTTTGCTGAATTAAAACATGCTGAAAAAGAAAGAAAATATAGCAGACATAATCACTCAGTTTAATGAATTTATATTTCTTCATATTCCTAATATCTCAGAGAGCTTGGTTTACAGATTCTACAAAAATTTTGATGAAATAAAACATGAAAGCAAAGCGTATAAGGTTATCACCTTAGCTTTCAACAAGGAGAGAGAAACACGCAATTAAATATTTGTTTAAACACTGAAAACTGTTTGAATTGCGTTGCAACAATGAAAATGATGCCAAAAAATTTTTTGAAAGGTTATTAAAATTAGAGGGAAATTGCACGGCAACTTAATTGATATCATTGAAAAGGTAATTTTTTGCACTTTCGGAAGACGTAAAAATGTTTTTTGTGCTGTAATAATTTCGGAAGTTATTAAGGAAAAACGTCAAAATTTCTCTTAATATTTAATGTATTAAAATTCGAATGAAAATTTCAAAAAAAGGCTCCGAGGTGCACATTCCCATCCTCCAAAGAATGTTCTTTCCAAATTTGGTCTTTCTAGGCCCAGAGGTCTGTCCTATATAGCTCCAACACACACACACAGACAGACAGTCAGACACACACATTCTCTTTTATTATTAGTGGAGATTGTTCAAAGTCTTGATATTTTCTCTCACGTAACAATATTGTCTATGTGGCTACAAGAATAAGAAATTGAAATTATTCGTAATGCGCACGCGTAGAATGCATCTCAATGTTCTCTTTCTCCATATAGTGCTCCCCCCTTGCAAATATTGATGCATCCATATCAAAAAAGTACAAAACTTAGGCAGACATTGAAAATCGCTTCAATTCAAATGCACAGTTTACAATCAGTGGCCTTTGTGCATCACGTAATATCTGTTCATTTTGTTAACCAAACAACTAACTACAAAAAGATAGCTCCTCTCTATCCTAACGCAAATAGGAGCACCTGAAACACGATCCCTAGCAAAACATCCAATGTCACTTTTTTTTCTCCACGGCAATCACAGTTATACACGGCACAACCGAGCAACATGTAACGGAAATCAGAGAACAATTAAAATCCAGATTTTTCAAACCCTGAAACGAGAAACATTGCTTTTTTTCACGCACAGAAAGGGGTATTCTGCCAAATAAAATAAAAAAGAGTTCTGTGGGAGTTTGATGTTTCACAGCTTGTCTAAAAATTTATTCGTACACAAAAGATTACCGCCTGACAGCTGGTACCAGTTTCCTTGTCGAAACCGTTGAAGGTTACCTTCAAAAAAATTTTTTTTTTCATATCTGGAATCTCACCCTCTTTTATACCAGAAGGGGGCCTTTAGCTTTTTTTAACAAAAGCATTAGAAAGGGGGAGGGGGAAGGAAAGTTTTAATTTATAACCACAACTCTTCACTTTCACCTGTTTCTCATTTTTTTTAGGGTTGGTTTTTTTTCCACCTTTTAAGGCACACTGTCTTCCGCCATTTTTTCAAAACCTTTGAAAATGTAAAATAAAAAAGGGGGATCCACCAGGTGTTTAGGCGACACATGGGAAAAATGGCCATTTCACCTGTTAGATTATTCTATTTAGGAGGAATAGATTTTACTTTTGAAGTTGAGGCCCAAAAACAGCGAGGCGCGTAAAGATTCATGTATTTTGAGTCCAATGCAGTGATCTGATTTTCCGCTTTACACTTATCCATGCGACGCAACTCTATATCTCTTGCAGAAAAAAATTAACCCTCTGACTCCTTATACCGCGTTTTCCTCGGGTAGGAAGTGAGTCTATTTTCTATTGCATCCTGCGATTTTCGCATGCTTATGTGCTTACTTAGTGCTATTATAGCGTTGAATCGTATTATACTAATAAAGCTTTGTATATAAAGAACAATTCGATTGGTTCAACAGTAGTTGAACATGTTTGAAAACATTGCACCTAAATGGTCTCGACCATTCGACTTACAGCATAACCGAAGCTTTGCGTCGCATGAACGAAGTACTTTATCAATACAATAACTACAAATGAATCAGGGCTATGAAGAAAGGATGTTATAAGATGTAAACGACAAATGTAAAATACATTAACGGTGCTTTATTGAATTTTCTCACTTTTCTTTGTCTCATTTCAGAAACATTTCTGCTTATTTCACATAAGTGAATCTAAATATAATGGTAAGCTTGGCCAGTTTTTTTACAGACTAATCAAATATTGGCAATTCAATTTATAACGAATTGGTTCCGTATCACAAGTCGATGGCGTATTATGTGTTTTTACGTGGTATACGACTGTTAAAAGGAAAAATTAAGCCAAATCTCATTTTAAATATATAATTTGTTTACAAAAAATATCGTTTACTATTATTTAAAACACAATTCGAATTCAACATATGAAATAGTTTTAAACACATTAAGATCATATTCAAAATTCATATTTTTCACCAGAATGAAAACTTTCTTACATATTTTCCCCCGTAATGGCATCATAAGTTGCAATTAAATCTAAATGAAAATGTTACGCAAAAAACATGTTCAACAATTCCGTATCCTACAGTTCTTTTAAAAATTTTGGGAAATGGTCGCTTTTATTATTGTCGCCACGGTCGTACAGTTGAAATGTGGGTGAAAAAAGACTGCAATATTGGAACCGACCGCATAAATGAAAGGTTCAGTAGGGTAGACCGGGGCTAGTTGGCTAAAGGGGCACGTTGGGCCAGTCGCGAAATTTTTAATACTTTTCTTTATTTAACCCTGCCATTTCAGACAAGTGTGTATTATCCCGCCTTCCTTCTTTCACATCAGGGTCATTGAAGAAGTAGCGTTCATTAAAGAACCAGCCAGAATTTACTAATTTTTGCTAAACTGAGTAAATTTCCTCACTTATGAATAATCGTTTTTTTCTTTGCTTATAGAATATAATTTCCATTTTCACAAATAATATCCAGAAAGATAATTCCTCATTGTTACTTTAGGGCTTGTTTGCTTATCGAAATGCTTTCAGAATAAATCTCTACACTCATGAGAAACAAAAATGGCTATATGGGGCTAGTTGGTCCATTTCGCATTTGGCACGTTGGTCCACGCTGCTACACAGGGTTTATCAGGATGTGCGTTATAGAAATATCTCTGAATATGTGGGATGGAATTGTACAAGATTTATTATGCAAGACACTTGTTATGAAAAATCATGCGGACTCAATTTTGATTATAATTACACAATACTATTTGACGATGACCATAAGAGCTGTATTTCAGTTTCTATTGAATAGAAATGCACAAAATTTGTATGCAATACACATAATGTGGATAATAACACAATTACGTTACTTAAATTAATAAAGTATAATAATATAGAAGGACGTTTTGTGATAGTCGCTTTTTTTAGTAGTGGCTCAACTGACCCCGCAGTCAGGGCAGGTTGGGACAAGCGACTTGGTGTCAGTTTGAGGTTTTAAATTAATACTGATAGTTAATATATTCCAATTTTATTATGGCAAATTATTTCTGAAGGTTCACTAATGGTGTCAGCTTAAAAAGTTTTTAAAAATTTTGAATTCTTTTTTTTTTAATTCTTAGAAGAAAAAACGGGCCAATTAGGCCCGGTCTACCCTACAACCCCGGTTAACAAAACTAAAGAGCAGCAGCCGTAACAGATACCACTTTTTACGGTTAGACCATGAGCATCTATTACTATTTTGTATCCAATTACAGTATGCAATTCTGAATTGTTTGAATGCAAAACGAATTCAAAACTCAATTTGCAGGCCATACTTACGATATTTATCAAAATTGAACCTTCGTCGGGAGCAACATTCGCACCGACGAGTTCAAGCGCAGTGACCCAAGCACTGGTAAACAGTATCGTAATTAATATTGTTAATACCCATTAATTTTAAATTCGGCACTCTACAATTAATCACTGACCTTCTTAGGGGGCTTAAAAGAAAAAAGTTGAGATGTGGTTGCAAGAAAGTCTCGCCTTCGCGATTGCAGTACAGTACGTGTGTTCTGGATTTGCGATTTCAAAGGCATTTCGGATAACGCGGGATTCGGTTAACCCGAGTTCGGTTAACCGGGGTCTTACTGTAATAATAATTTATCCGGGTAAATCCTTAATGATGGCGATGACTAGAATAAACTGATGGCTTTAACAAAGTTGTTAAATAAAATAAAAACATTAAGTAATAAGACTGTTGAAAGTGAATTTCGAATAAAAAATTGAAGGACTTATTGGGCACTGTTCGTTAATCTTTGTCACAAGCGGAAAAATATGCACATGGTGTGGTTCGAATTAAAATATCCCTGTTTTAGAACACTGCAGAGAAAATAAATTTAATAAAAACAATTTTTGAAACAACACTTTTATTAGTATTCTAAAAGCAAAATTCATTTTAATTGTTTTAACTTTCTAGACCTCACTTTATATTTCATTACTACTAACAATATGGAATTTTGAAATCAATTTTTATCTCATATTTATTGCTAGGTGTTGCCACAAGTCTGAAATGAGAATGCAATTAAAATAAGGGATTACCCGACAATTAACTTCTGTGAAAATATTAAAAAAGTGTATTTTTATCGAAAACACATAACTATATAATATTTCAAAGCTCTAGCACATCAGGAAGAGAGCGAAAAATCGATGCAGACAATTAAACATTAATTGTAAAAATTAAAGACAATTAGACATTAAACCAGAATCGATCTTTACAATTAAACATTCCTATTATGAATCACATTCTTATTAAACAAGTCAATTTAAACAAAATTGTATGAAAACAGAAGAGACACAAAAAAAACGAGAAAAAAATTAAGAGAAAAATAGGTAAAAATTAGGGCATTTTACTCCAGAATTCTTTCATTTAGGCTCCCTAATAAAATTGATATTAGGGCGCTTATGAAAGTTCTTATGATCTGTTGCAACCCTATAACATTCACAATTCCTTATCAATACATATCACGACTGTGATTTAATTATTATACTACAAAAATGTAATAATTTTTATGCTAGGGACTGTTGACCCATCTTAACCTATTGTTCATTTTTGAATTTTTTTTTTCCATTTCCCCATATTCTTCATCCCATACCACCGAAATGTGGCTTTCCTAGGACAGTTGGTTTTTTCCTGTATGAAATTCTGAATAGTGCGCTTTGATTCTAACTACACGGTATGTACTGAACGAAACATATCTTAAAATCATTCTAGTTTATAGATTAAAGTTTTCGTGAATATCTTATCTATCTTTACTTAAAGTTTTCATGAATAAAGGAGAATGCGTGTATGCGTGTGTGTGTGTTTGTGTGTGTGGTGTTTGTGTGTTGGCGCTCTACAGTAAGCTGAATCATAATGGTTACTCGGCCTCAATTCTTTTTATCAGTATGTTTTGATAAAGCTAACATGCTGCTAGATGTAAAATGCTCCGAGCTATTTTAAAATTGATATTAAATGTATATTCTGCATGAGGAATAATGAAATGAAGTTGGTGGCGGCAACGTGGAATTGGATCTTACATGATACGGACAGTTACTTGACCCCATTAAGGACGTTCAAGTAAACAATGAACACTACAGGTACAAGACTGCTAAAGGAACGTGGGTTAAATATCTATCACAATTTGAAGTTTAAAATTACTTTGTTAAGGGAACCAGAATATCAAATTATGCGTAAGAGAATCAATTGATATTATATTCCCGCCGAAGAAGCTGGTCGCCGAAGGCGGCTAGTAACATAAATGTAGAGAAAGAAAAGAAAGGCATAGTACTCATATTTATTAACTTGAATTTGATATTAAAATGCATATTCCATGCAGGAAGTATTATGAAACAAATGCAAAGAATCTGGTTATATATATATATATCCATCTTTTCACGATCAAAACAAAAATCCTCCATCTTTTCACGATCAAAACAAAAATCTTTGATGTAATATATGCTAAACTATTCACATTTGGGTTCCATTTTTATCTCATGCTTTTAAAATCAATTTATACCTTTAAAAAACTATGCATGGTCATGCGAATATTTTTCGTGGAAGAACATTTATGTGCAGCTGAACGAAATGCGGTTCTAAGGATGCACTGTTCCCTGAAACTCTATATATACTCTTACTATCTGTGTAACATGCACAGACATAAATTCTTCAGGCTATCAGTCGTTATGGAAACCAATAACGCACCATTTCAAGTAAGAGCGATAAGTTTACTCATCATCTCTAAGTGTGTCGATGTTGAATGTACTATCTTTACGACTCTTTCTATAAAAATCGGCTAAACTCATTTCTATGACAAACTTGAAATAAACGTTTTAAGTTTGTGTTGATTCCCGTCACAGACTGATGATTCAGTCATGTAGTTATGCAGTTCAGTGTATTAGTGGGTTTATTATTTAATTTGCAGCTGAATGAAATGCAGTTAAAATATGCACTAAAACTGCATATATGCTCTTGTTATTTGTATACATCGCACAGACATAAATTCTTCAGACTATCGGTAGTGATAGAAAAAACCGTAACATTTCAAGTAAGAACGATAAGTTCACCTGTCGATGTTGAATGTACTGTTTTACACCTCACCTGGAGCCGAGGTGGCCTAGTGATCAAGTCTCAGCTTCGGGGCCAGAAGGTTTCAAACCCGATACCAGTAAAGATCTGCCGCGTAAGTGGGCATGTTGCACGTTAAATCATATGTAGGGAGACAACCATCTTCTCGTGGGTGTGATGATGCGGAAGTTTGGAAAGGAAGGTGCCAACTAAAGTGTCGTTCTCGCCATTTGATTGGAGTTCACAATTATGAGGTCCGTCCCAAAATAGCCCTGGTGTTGCTTCAAAACAAGACATTAACGCACCTAAACTAAACTTTTACGCTTCATCTATAAAAAAAATGGGCTGAAGTCATTTCTTTGAAAAATTTATAATGAACATAATTTGTGCTGATTCTCGTCTCTGCCTCAATATTCAGTGGTGTAGCGACGAGAGGGTCAGGGAAGCTATAAATATCGCAGAAATTATTGTTGAAAGTGAGGTGTTTTACAAGACAAAATATAAGTTCTTTTATTTGAATTTTTAAAGTGACATATAAAGAGGGAAGAGCAAAGAAAAAAATGCCAGACCGTCGTTTACACCACTTTGCAGAGTTGTCTAATCAAATACGAAATTTAAAAGGAAGTTTAACCTTATTTCCCACATTATAATCTATTTATATTATCGCATTTTCTTATAAGCAATCTACAAACAGTTCTGAAAGAGGATCAGTATTATATTTCAACCCTATTTTCATTCTCTGAAGAACAATTTAATTCAAGAAACCGAAGTGTGTCTTATTTCACTGAAATTTAACATGATTAGAAGTGAGCTTTCAAAAACGAATGAATGCCTGTAACTGAAGGCTTAAAATTCGAAATATTAAAATTATTATTCTTAAAAATAAATATTAAAATGAAACATAAATTAAATAGTAAAAAAATAACATTGAACACAATACTAGCAACACTTTCTTTCATAACATTTTAAGGGGTCCATGACATCCCACAAAACAACTTTAGTAATAATAATTTTCAACTTCAATAATTAATTTAATGTTACAAAAACCAGTTTTCGAATGTCTCCACGTCTTGGTGTCAAATATTTTTTTTAAATTCAGGCACTTCAATTTTAATTAATTTGACCTTTACATTAGAATCACATAATTCATGTAGGAATATGATAATTGCAGAATTTATAATTAAATTATTAGTTATTGCGCTAAATATACTATAATTTTTAATAGAAGAACAGATTTAACAATGACGTAGCTTAATATTATAATTATTAGTTGAGTAAGTTTAATTATTTAAATTGTTAAATTATTTAATAAATATTTATAATCATAAAAATAAAAATATATAAGTAAATATATAAATCTACTTATTGTCACGAATCTTAAAAGGCAAGTCTGCAGACATGTTTTTAACTTTATACAAATTAAGAAATATATATATATATATATAGTTATATATTTTTTAAACCAATAAAACTCAATTAACATTTTCATCATATATACCTATTAAATCATCTTTTAAAATTAAATATAATAAACTATATAACTAAAAATTATTCACACAATGAAATACATAAAGCTAATAATATTAAAAACTATTACTATGAAAAAGCCAATCCAGATATGGAATTCCAACAATCAAATGCCAATCGACCTGAGGAATCGATTATGTCACATTATTTCGAAATTTATAGACGCCAACCTTCTGTGAGAGCCAATTGTTGGAAAAAAAACAAATATAGGAGTAAATCTCCAAAATATATTAAGAAAAGAGCGAGATAATTAACTAAATGCTTACTGCTTCAAAGTCATTGCAAAAATTGTCAAAAGCTAAATACGAATTACAGTTCCGCATTTATTGTGAAAATATTATAACTAAAATAAGTTATAAATGTTATATTAAATCATCATTAATAATTAAACTACAGATTTATATTTTTAAGAACATTATATTAACCTATTTTAATTTGATATTAACATTTAATTAATGATGTAATACTTCATATTATCAACTGCAAACTATTTCTAATAATAGTGGCGCCATCTACTAATGTTAAGATGTACTAAAACTCACTGAAATCAAAGGATATGAATATTCAAATTAATCAATTCTATTGTACTATTCTTTTATATGAGTTAATAATTTTTTGTTAATATAAGCAAGCATGAAATTAATAGGAAATCCATATATCATGGCATTTTCAATAAATGTATCGATATAGGATCTCTGTTTTTTACTATCTGTGATTAAAATTTTGCATCTATGTAAATAGTTTAGGATGATGTTTCGAAAGATTTGAATATTTATGTTGCTATTCCAGAATGGTAGCCTATTTATATTAAACATAAAAGTGTTTCTTTTATCAAAAATTTCCGTATTTAGTTTATATATATATAATAAATGTAAAGGAAATAAGAGTTCAGTTCAGGTCTTACCCAAGAATGATATAGAGCTTTTTAATACTATATCCCGTTTGAAAATTTGTTAAAATATATTTCTTTCCTTTCTTTAAATATGATAGATTCTTTAAAATCTTGTGAGATGCAAAAACAGATTGTACTTAAGCACAAAAGTAGAAAAAAATTGTTTAATTTTGAGCTTCTGTTATATAAAGTTTCGAAAAAGTCATTAAACTTTTGAATTGCAATCTCCCTCATCATTTGTGATGTTTTTGAAAGACAAATTGAGATCATTTTTATTCCAAGCAAAATTAACATCAATTTCAGAACAGTTTTAAACAAATGCATCAGTTTTCGAAATGGATCTTTTAAGAAAATTCATTTTATTAATTGAAAGAATATCCCTTCAACCAAAATAATAGATTTAACGAAACCAGTTTTTAAAAAATATGCTTTTATTAGGGTAATATAAAATAATTTTTTTAGATTTAATTTTCTACCTTTCAGTCTTTAATTTATAATTTATTATTATTTATTAATTTTAATCTTTAATTTATAAATTATTTTGTAAAAAAAGTCAGTTTTTCCTTAAGTTCAATATCAGGTAGCTTCTCTTGTATGGAATAAAATTGATTAAATTAATTGAACAACTTAATGTTCTGAAAATATTAAAATAGTATATTGTCATCGAAAACATACAAGTGTACAAAATTTCAACACTTTTGCACCTCAAGGACAGAAAAATCGATTGCAAAATGCTATCTTTAGAAACATGAAACAACTCAAGTTAAATAAAAAAAAAGTACAAAAACAATCAACTAAAAATATATGTCATTATCTTCTAGCCATTTCATAAACCAAGAAGCTTATATAATTTCATGAAACTTTATCACAATTAGTTTAAACATGATTATGTCTTTCAAACTGTCGTCAGTATTTTTGATGAAAAATAATCCAAATTGTGAAACGATATCATATTATTTCATAAATATTTGATTTTTCATTGTTTGATAACTTCAATTCTGATGTAATTTAGGAAATAAATATGTTCATATTTAATGAATTAGTAAGTATAACATGATACAGAGCTTTAAAGTTTAATTATCAAATAGATTATTGTTTTATTAATTTATGATGTAGTTTTAAGTAAGGATAAGATTTTATTTATGAATATTTAACAATAGACTTTTAAATATTCTGAAATAAAATCTTTTAAAAACGTTATTAATGTAAACACCATGATTTACATACGTGAAAATGAATTTAATGTTTTCATAGATGAAGTAATAAACAGCATGTAAAAAATAAACCAGCAAAAGCTAGAAACGTAAAATAAATTTCTCTCGACTTAGTGGCAATTTCTTTTATAATAATTTAATTTACAATAAATATAATAATAACTCTTTCCAATATTTTGCTTCAATATGATTATCAACATCCAAGCCAACACCCAATTTTGTGCACTTTCAAAATGCAACAAGATAAGAGTATTTTGTAAGTTATATTAGCGTCCCGTTTTGAAGCAACACAATGGGTATTTTGAGACAGAACTTGCAGATCTGAACCGCAGACAGATGACGAAGATGGCAACTAAACTGGCAGACTCTCTCCAAACTTGCGCACCACACCAACGAGAGGACGTTTGACCCACGGCGTCGGATTTAACATCGACCAGGTCCACATCCACGGCTGATCTTCAGTGGAATCAAGTTTCGAGCTTGGAATCCTCCGGTCCAGGAAACTGTGCTTAAGAAAATGCTTTTCCTTTTAATGAATTAGGTACCAAATTTGATATGGATCTGCAATACCTACTGACAGAAAGATCACATCAACCTATCCTACCGGCCCGCGGTGGCCTAGTTGCAAGGTCTCAGTCTGGAGGCCGGAGGGATCCATGATGGATCTGCAGTACCTATTGACAGAAAGATCACATCAATCTATCCCACCGGCCCGCGGTGCCCTAGCGGCTAGCTTTCCGGCCTCGAGGCCGAAGGGATCCATGATGGATCTGCAATACCTACTGACAGAAAGATCACATCAATCTATCCCACCGGCCCGCTGTGGCAGAGCGGCTAACTTTCCGGCCTCGAGGCCAGAGGGATCCATGATGGATCTGCAATACCTACTGACAGAAAGATCACATCAATCTATCCCACCGGCCCGCGGTGACCTAGCGGCTAGCTTTCCGTCCTCGAGGTCGGAGGGATACAGGTTCGAAGCCAGCCTCCACCGAATAATCGGTGGAGGCGGGCTTCACCAAAAATAGCCAAATCATATGTAGTGGTGCTCGGAAGATTAGAGAGGAAGCTTAGTGAGGGCTTAAGAGTTATCCACGTTATCTGTCTGAGATTCAAAGTCGCGAGGCCTGTCCTCAAATATCCTCCGTGTTGCTTAGAAACGGGACGTTAATATAATTAAACTAAACTAAATCAGTCTAATAATTTCCAAAGTGGGCACCCTGGGTTGTTTCGATTTCCTCACGGGGGATGAAAGAAATTTTTGATTTAAATTTTAATGAAAAGAATAATTATTGTTTTCGTAAGTCGCGACATTTTTGCAGAACACTTAGAGCAAAATAACTTGTATCACTGGATTGAAAAATATACTTTCCAAATGATAATATTGCGGGAGTTTAAGATATATTTAATGTCCCCATTCAAACTGCTTTTACTGTACAGAAGAAGATAATCTGACTAAATTGTCTTGTGAAAATTCATTAAGACAAAATTTTGATTGTCAGTAAAAGATGAATGTAACGTTTAGAGAATTTTAATTCCATTTGCTACTCTTTTATTTGTGCGAAGCCGGGCTTTCGGCAGTTGCTGTCATGAAGGTAGCTGAGTCCAGTTTAATTCCTCTGTTTGAGAAAATGTGTAGAGATCAAAGGGATCCCATTATTCCACTAATTATTATATTTATTAAAATTTGTTCAGCAAATTTTATATTATCTAAAATGTGTTTTATGGATTTTTATCTAAGCTGTAGAAAAACTATTGACTATTTTGAAAAATGTAGTTGTTAGAGATTTAGGTAAGCACCTTGGAAAAAATATGGATTCATCAAGGTCGCCGAGAATCGAAAATGCTTGGGAATCAGTAGTAGTTATGAATTAGTAGTGTTCTAGCTTGTTCAGTTTTTGAGATACCACGTTCTCACAGATAGAAATACAAACATAACGCCGAATAATTTTTATATTATTTTATCTTAATTATTTTTGTTCCTAACAATTTGACATAAAATTTAATAGGCATATATTAACATCACATTATTAGAATTACATTTCATAATTTATCAGACATACAAACATAATTCCTAATAATTTTTGTATTCTTTTATTACAATTATTTATAATTCATAATATTTTTTTTTCTTTTTTGAAATTAATGGTGTCCGAAACGACGGAATTCATTAAAATGTCGAGATTTAATAGTTTTATAATAACAGTACTTTCTATATACAATTAACTCTTCGTATATGAGAAAATGAAAAAATATGTAGGAAATATGATTGTTCGGAAATTTTTACTTGCAAACTCTCAAGTTAATTTTCTTAAGCTTCTAAACAGATGGCATCAATATATCATTTATGTTTATTTTCTAATACATAATTTGTTTTACACGACATATTTTTTCATTAATCTAATTTCATTATACATTTTTCTATGTAAAAATTATATGATAAATATTTTGTGCAATGTTATTTGAGAAATACATACATGTAAAATAAATTTTCATTCTTTCTGTAAAAGAAACTAGCAAATAAAGGTCAGAGTTTGTATAAGAATTTTTAAAGTCTTTTTCATCTGAGTTCATGTAAAAATTAAATCGTGAATTGAATTATTTGAGAATACCAAAATCTGAAGATTAATTTTTATATTTGTTTATCTGAATGAATAAACCTTTTTCTGAAATGATTTTTTTTTATATTTTGCTCCTTTCGTAGAATGAAATCTTCTCATGGTGATGTTTAAAAATTTTAATTAAAAAATTGTTTAAACATAATATCATAAGACATATCTGAGTTCTTGATTATCTAAATTTTCCTTATTCTATCAATATGGTATTTTATTAATTATTTCACTGTTTTTCCTGAAACTAATTTTGAAAATTTTATTTAAAACTGCAGTTTGCGCGAACTAGTTTTGTAATAGACTTCTTCGCTTTTTATTCACGGTAATAACAAAAATTTAAACTGATTTATAAACAGGTTTTTACAAACAGGTAAAGATTTAAACTGATTTTTAAACACTTTTATTTAACTTGACTTGTTTGTAAAGATGGAATTTTTTAAATCGATTTTTCACTCACTTCCTGGTATGCTAGAGGATTGAGATGTATTTTGTGCATTCTCGATGGTAATATACTATTTTGATATTTTCAGAACTTAATTGTCAATTAATCATTAACTAAATTAAATTGTGATTCTCTACCAGTGGCGCCACCTAGTAGTGAGTTTAAGAAACATTAGATGCCAAGATTAAAAGTAGAAAATAATTAAAATGGAAAAATCTACCGTTTCCTACACTAATAAAAGTTTATTTTTAAAAACTTTTTTAATTAAATTTATTCCAGTTAATTAACATTTTCGCTAAAATGATAACTTTGATTCTGGATTAGTATGAAATGTGTAACGGCAATGTAACTTGCAAACCTGTATGAAATAATCAAGTAAACATAATTTCTCATCATAGCTAGAACGCTAAGGAATCATCAAAGCAAAAAATTAATAGTGAATTTATAATTTCTTTCATATATAAAATATTTTAATTCGACAAAAATTTCATACACTTTCACGTTTTTATATGCATTAAAGCACCATTTATACGTTTCTCAGTTATACGTCGTTTCTTCACAGTCCCGATTCATTTGTATTAATTTTAATGAAAAAGTACTTTAGGTTTATACCATGCAAAGCTTCGGTTAGACGTCGTTTTTTCCCGTTCTAAAATGTGAAAATTTCCTCCTTTCTAGCATGTCAGCTATGATGAAAATATCATGACTTCGAAATTATTCATAATTGATGAACTAATAGAAGACAAATTGTCTAGTGCTAATTTAAATGATGATGAAGAAGCTATTTCACCTTCCTTTAAAGACGCAATAGACTCTATTGAGAAACTTCGAACTTATTTCTTTTGTAGAAAGAAAAGTGCAAAAGCATTCAATGAAATTCATTCGATTCGTAATTATGTACTTAATTCTCACAGAGAATCAACACATCAGACGACGGTTAAAGACCTTCTGCTTAATTAGACGCCTACCTGCATGCATATAAATCGTATAAGATATGTATAATTAGTGCTCAAGATATGCAATAAAGGTATGATTTTTCTTTCTCACGTTTATGATAAATGTTTTATCTTTATCCATAAAAGCCCGATTTTTAAAAAATTGATTTTAGAAAGTTTTTGGCTTTCATTTCTTGAATAAAACATGAGAAAAATACTTTAAAAAATCCTATTTTGTTTTAAGTATGGTTTATGGGAAAAAATAGTTTGTTACCAATTGAAAAACTCTGGGGCTTTATCTCAGAAAAAAATTTCGTTCATAAAATTCTATAATGTCAAACACAGATGAATTTTAATAAATAATAATAATACGAATAAGGAATTTCCTTCATGATTGTAGAAAAAAATATGGACTTTGTTTGAACTCAAAGAGTACAAACAAAGCAAAAAAGATTCAGCCTCAAGTGAAAAACATCAGTTTATTTTAATTTTTTCATCGGCACTCAGGCTGCCATCTATATGCTGTAAATTGATTTAATAAAAATTTCAGCTTGTATCCTATTAACAACAACAAGCATTAGAGCTTCAATCGCATTCTCAAGATTTTAGAAGACAAAATTGGGTATGTAAGGCACCACTGGGCCTTTAAGGGTTAAAATTTGATTATTTATTTCCATACTAGGTTGTAATATACTAGTATTATCTTTAAAAATAACTTTAAAATTAGTTCTTTTAAATGAATTTTCCATTACTAGTATTAAATTTGAAATAATCAAGTTTGTTTAGTAAACTTTCGATTACACGTGTTTTCATGTATACGTCGTTTTACGTAAATCCCTTGAAAGACGTATAAACGGTGCTTCACTGTACTTCTATAATATTATGCCTTCGTCTTATATTGAAGCAAATTGGGAATGCGTTTTAAGTCCCTTTTGAATGCCAGATTAGTTCCAAAATTTGGCACATATCAACAGTATATGTGTAAAGGCCACGTTTTTAAATTTCATGTATCTAGCCCCTTCCTGTTTTGATTTATCGTATTAATACATACACACGGATAAACAAATTAACAGGCGTCTTTCCAATGACAGATTCGATGTAATGACGATCCAAAATTTGCCGATAACTGTAGAGAGAGCACTACTTGTGGTATCCTAATTATATAATAAACATACATTGTGTCCCAAAAGTCCTCGACACATTTCAAAATTTAGTATAAATCAAAAAATGATTTCACCAAATTGAATTACACTCCATAAAGTTATTTTTCCCATAAAGAAATTTTTAATAAATCAGAAATTTAATTTTAATAAAAATTCGTAGCGCAAAACAGTATCGGCATACTGTTGTTCGTGCAATTCCTAATTCCCGTGAAGTATTTAGTGTTGACCATGTAGGACTGCGTCCCTTCCATTTGGCGGATTCGCTCGGCATCATCATTTGAAGGGGACTTGGCACCCTAAGAATTCCGGAAAATCAATGAAAATATCGATTTTCAAATTTTGAGTGGAAAATGATCCTTGAACCTTTGACTTAATAATCTGAAAGTTTCAAAACAATCAGACAAATATTTTGTGAGATATGAAGTTATTTTGTCTAACATTTCATCACGTGCCACGCCCACTTTCAATGTTTAAATCCTGCATATTTCATGTGTAAGTTGCAAAAACACCTAATTTTTTCAATAAAAGCAAAGCAAGATAGTTGTTTCAAACAGTAGCCGTTTAATCTTTGTTTGTTTACTGTTTTACTGCTTTCGCTTCTTTATTATTCATGAAGCATATCGTCATCATCATCATCAACACTGCTTTCGCTTCTCATTTTTTTTTTTGAATTTCTCACTGCCAATAAAATTTCAATAAAATGGTTTTAAATTTTCTCTCTGTTATAATGGATATTTGATAAATAGTACTGCAGATCATTTATTAAATATTTTGACTAAAAAATTTGAAAAAAGTGAAATTTTTCGAATTTTTTTAAAAAAAATTCTAATTATCCCTATAAATGAAGATGCTAATTAATAATTATAGTAATAATAAATATGAATAAAATTGATAAGTTAGGACTCGCAAATGTCAGGTTATTGCTCTGAAAAAAAACTAGCTTGATATAAGTTGTTTTTGTTACAATTTTGTTGTTTTTAAAACTTTAAAGCTGCTTTTCTCAGTTTGCTTTTTTCCAAAATTGTGTCTGCTACGAAATGAAAAAAGTCGATCTCTTTTTATTCTAATTACTTGAAATTTTTTCTGTTCACTCACAAATGCATGTTTAATAGAATTAGGGATGGATTTGTAAAAATTTTGATTATAAATTTTTTTAAAAATTTACAAAGTGAAAAATTCTCATATTTTCCAAAAATTTTCACAAAATTTTGAACAAAATTTTTTTTCTCTGAAACTAATCTAGATATCAAAAATCCGATCCCTGTTTCTGTTAAGTACATTGGCAGGTCCCTTTAAAAAAAATTTGGAGAAAATATATTAAAAATTGTATGAGAAGAAGCATTTTAAAAAAAGGGTTAATTTTTTTAAAAAATTTGAAATTTTTAAATTTGTAATTTTTCAAAGTGAAAAATATTTTAGAAATTTCAGTTTCTACACAGTTTACATCTATCTACTACAAAATTGAATAAGTTTGATCAAAATTGTAGAAAAAAAATTTGGGGGTGCCAAGTCCCCTGAAGTGCATTGCCTACCATTTCTTGGACTGTCCAACACGCTTCCAGCCTCTAAAAATCTTCGGTGCCATGGCAACATTCTGTTTCGGCATGGAGCGGCTTTATGAAACGTAGTACGAAGTTTTCCTTGGATTTGAATTGGCTTTCGTTCAAAGTACCAAACGACGCAGTTCGCTCTTTCCGTTGGAGTCGTCATACTCATATACAATGACGGATTGGAAGCTAACCTTGCGAAGCTAATGCTGTACCATTAGTGCTGTTTATGTGCAGATAATTGAACAACTCTTTAAGTTAAAAAAGAACTTTATTGCGCGTAGTGCAATTTAGTGAAAACCGCAGACTGATATCCCATTTGGTCATTTTTTATTAAATTTTGAAGTGCATCAAGGACTTTTGGGACACTCTGTACATAAAAAATTATTATTGTAATGATTTCGAAATTTTAATGAATTTTGACGTTTGAGAGTCCTTGAGTTTTGTAAGTATGGCTATCTGCTTGTACCTGCGTGTGTGTGAACACGATAAATGAAAAACACAGCGAGTAATATAGGAAGAATTTGCATTGTGTCCTTACTTCAAAAATGTAAATTTGTATCAAATTTAGCCCAAATCCATCAGTATGTAGAAGTGCTTATCCTAAAGGCAGACTAAAGGCTTCTCAACATGTGCGTTGCCATTTACTTTGAATGAAAATATTGTATGCCTTGTTAATAACTGCATTAATTAACCTTTCATAAACACACTTCACATTTTTAGTGGTTACGTATATTTATGTTCTCGCTGCTACTAAGTCCAATGAAAAGAATGAATATACTTATATGTGCTAAAGTTATTGTGACTATAATTTAAAATATATGTTTTAATAATTGTGGAGATAAGAGAGTAATCTCCACAAAATCATATTTTTCGTATGATAGTTTCCAAAATTATCACTAGAAATTGTCAAATTATAAGCAATTATGCGTCAAAGTGAAAGGTAATTATGATTACACTTAAGGAAATTTTATTGATGCCATTCTAGAACGCTTGACTGCTTAGCACATGTACGTAATCAATTTACCACATATTAGCAATATCATCCATTTATTGGAGTTTATGAGAAATCCGAGGTTTCAATTTTTCAACTTCAAATTAAGATCAGAATGTTATTTTCTAGGCAATTTAATATTAAGAATAGGTAAGAATTTACAGAAGAAATGTTTTATGAATAGAGTTTAAACTTTGAGTTTTAGCAATCGAGCAAGAATAAGTTATCCGTAGAATTTTTAATTATGATAATAGCTTCCCAAGGGGAAAAGAAATCAATATAATTAAATTTTTAAAAAAATATGAGAAGTTTTTCAAATCAGATTTAAGCTGATCATGTTTTAGCGACTTGTCTTCCATCTTTTTTATCATCATGTGCTACAAAATGTTATAAATAAACAGTGGGTTAAACAGTACCCATACGATGCTGAAAATTTTGAATAAATCTCTATAATTTCCAAAGAAAATATGGGAAAATATTTGGTATTTTTATGTGATAAACTATATAAAACACATTAATGATAAAAGATTTCTGGACTCTAAAATTGAGAGAGTCATTTAAAGAACCAAGAAACAGAGTAGCCTAACAAAATCCCCGAACACTAAATGTAATTTTATTTCGACATCGTAAGAAGTCACCCCGAATTCGAATTTACCTGCAAAACACTTTTGTTTCAATAGAAATTTAAGCAGCTGGAAAATTTTCAATTTCTGTATATTGAAAATTTGTAAAGTAGTGTGGGAATTATTAGTTCTGCTAAATAACAATAAATTTTCATTGTTCATCGAAAATTTCCAGAAATTATCAAAAAGCTGATGTCACTTTTTCTGTATATTATAAAGTACTATAGCGACCTAAAATGAATCCGATGATAAACGAAGTAATAGAAAGTCAAAGGTGTTAAACTGCTACCACAAACTGAATTCAAAAATCACTGCAACTGCATTAGTAATTTTATATATAAATAACCATAATATTTAGGCTGTTTCTCAGATTAAATGAAATAGATTAAGTGAATTAGAAATAATAAATGTTTCTGGAACTATTGGGAGAAACAACGGAGAGCAAAATTTGTAGATTGCAAAGAAAGTGTTCAAATAATCCTTTTATACTCAAAAGTTTATGTTACATCTGAATAAAAAATGACCCCTAATCGCTTAAAGAGAACTGTAATTTTCTGAAAAGAAATAGGATTTGAACATGAAATTTGGGAATTTATACATCAGGCTAATCATTTAAAGTTACGACTCTTACGGAGAACATCCAATAGTTTAAGAATGCTAAGATGGAGGACGTGCCAACCTCGTTACAAGAATCGCCATCGCAGATGTAAATGCCCGCGAAATTCCGGGCGTTTTCGAAGAGTTCCTCCCATCTATGCACCACCACCGATGTGAAGTGTGCGTAACTGTGGATGGCAAAAATGTTCAGCACTTTTTGAGAACTAGATATGTGTACATACTCTCCAAGTGTAAAGTTTCGCCAAACAAAGAGTTTTTACTGGTTATTCGCTTGCCATTTCTGCATCTGCATCCTCTGATTCATTTGGGTGGTATTTCAAATCAAATAGCTTAGTTTGTTTTTGAGATTTCAGTTTGTGCGTTGAATTTTGAATTACACTTTATATCATAAAAACTAGAACAGATATTTTTATAAACATTTGCTTCTCTTGAAGTAATCAGAAGAATTCCAAGATTTTTTAAAGGCTATGAAAACCAGGAAGGGTCCACAAACGCGATGCGCAGAAGGTCTTTCCTCGCATTACGTCATATTGGGACAGATTCCCAAACTTTCCGCTTTCCCAACCAGTTTCGAATTAAATAAATAAAATTATTCCAATCTGTAAGAAAAGGTGAAAATACCCGATTAATGGTTCGTTATTGTATCTTCATCATATTACACCACAAGACTGCTTTTTATTGCTTATAAGTTACTCGTCATGATTTTTTTATTTTTAATGAAAATGATTCCTGGTTCTTCTCATTTTGTTTATTTTAAAGCAATTACAAATTATCGATTTCTTGTTGAGGATACTGTTTGCTTTGTTTTTGCCGTCTAATAGGAGTTTTCGATGAATGAAAATAAATAATTTGATCTTTTGAGTTTATTTAGAGCCGAGGTTTTTGTTTGTTTCTTTTTACTCCTCACATTCCAAAGTAATAGGCGGAAAATTTAATTTTGTTATGAATATGTCTCGTTTGATTCAGTGCAGAGGAGGTTATTCGATTGTTAAAGAGTTTTTGAGTTTTCCTCTGGATCGTAAACTAAAGATTGAAAAACGAGTCTTTTTAGGGCCAAATGTTATAGTTTTACGGAAAGATTTGAAAGCTAATGCTATGCCTGGTTGTGCTGTTGTCAGATGTTGATGGGTTCGAGAAATTCGAAAGGCAAAAGCATTTCTTTCCACTCATCTCCGAAAGATTGTGATGTTCGGAAAAATTGGATTTGTAGAGGCAAAAGAAAAGATATCGTTAATCGATGAAAATACTCGAATTTTCTCCCAGCAATTCAGCGAGAGCGATTATCATCGTGATTTTAAATGCTTAGTTTTCTTGCAAATATATTAATAATAGTTCCGAAACCAAAAGCTATTCCTACATTATTTTTGCCATCAAATGAAATGACGAATTAAAAAGTTAATCAGTTAGAGAGGAACACTCTAAACTAGAGTGGAACTTAGTGTTTTAAAAAGTACTTTGGACTGATTTCTCGTATTGTATGAAAACGAGCTTTGGAAACTACTTAAGTGATCGGCATCGAAGAGGAAATATTCTAAACAAAGATATTTAATAAAAGTTTTGCTATCATGTATTCTGTTTAAAACATATAATTAGCAATTAGGCAATCGTTTATCATTAATATAGCAAATATTCGATATTATGCTGTTCAAGAGATTTTATATTATATTTATTATTCTGTGAGATATACATATATTTATATATTAAGGATTCAATATATATATAATTAACTTAAGATTTGCGCGATGATGGCAATTATGCAAAAAGAGTTATTTTTGTTATTGTTTATTCAAAATTATAATTTATTTTTTAGAAATTTCTCAAAGATATTTGATTTTGTTTTCATTTAGATGAAGGAAGTGAAAAACCAATATTGAAACAAATGTGTATTTCATAATTACAAATAAAATTATTCTAAAGTGTTCGGTTTCTTAAACATTTTCCACAGACTAAACTAGAGTTGTTTTTATTTAAATGTATAAAAATGTAATAACTACAGAGGTAATTATCTCCTTTCTTGCATAGAGACCATATGAGAAAGATCACTGCATTTTATTAAAATTTTCGATTAACCCTTCCAAATTTTGATTCTTTCGTAATGTGTGACTCTTTAACGACGTTCTTTAAAAAAAATCAAGCTTAGAAACAGTTTTTCTATAGCTAAAAGAGCTCCCAAATAATTTGTTTATTCCGTTGTGTAACATTGGGAGGAAGAGGCGTGCTCCCAATGCGATGTCGTCATCCGCTCTCCGTGAGCCTAACCTTACTATTCTCAAGTAACCTTGGTGAAAACTCTTTTTGAGAATTCTTTGTCCTTGGAATTTTTTTTAATCAACCTAATGCGCTTTTCTTCTAATTGTTAAAAAAAACATTTTAAATACTTTTCTGGCGGAAATCTGGTCAGACTTTCCTGTTTTAAATATGCTATTTGTATTACATACATTTTATGTGATACTTGTAATTAGAGGAACGTTAGATTTTGAGATTTCTAATACAGTTCTATTTTCATGTATAAATTTAAAAGAAATTTATATATTATCAAACATTATGTATGAACAAACATAGTACATTCCCCCCAAAATACGTCCGAAATATGTTGATACTCCAGTGGAAGTATTTTAATGGTAAAAGACGAGCAATCTTAGTGTATGCATTAATTAGTATCCAATTTTTGAATCATTTGTTGACAGTCCTATTTTTAACAAACCTTTGAAAAAAGTACTGTTAGAAATCCAGAAACAGCACGAAAATATTTAATGTTTAACCCTGAACAACAATTCGTCATTTGAAAGACATGTGTGAACACTTGTAACAAAAAAGTGAGGTGATAGATAAAGAACTTAGCTTAACATAGAACCCAGAGTGGCAAGCCATTCATGGCCCCAGAAATTCGACATAAAAAAACAGAAAACCTGTAGACACAATATTGGCAATTATTATTCTGAAAAGAATCTAAAGAATACTGTTCGCATACATCCATACTACAGTGGAAATGGAATTCTCCAAGGTTTATTAACATGAAAACATCCTTTCTGATTTATATTATGAGAACATGGCGGATATACTTCGATTTTGTGACTTGACCTCCACGCTTTCTGGATCTGAACCCACTTTACTTTACACTACGACACACTCCTGACTCCAGAGATAAAAATCTCCTGTTCGCAGTTTGGATGGGTGTGCGTAGGAACTTTATTAAACAGAAAAAAAACAGATTACAGACAGTGTTTAAACCTGGAAGAAATACATGTGAGAACTATAAAAGCATTGAAAAAATGAGCGATTTACAGGTTAAAAGAAAAAACCTTGAAGCGGAAACAATTTTAAGACAGGCCTCAAAAGTTCACTATTTTTTATAATATTTGACTATATATAAATTCTAACTTTATATATAAAATCATTCTACATTTAAAACAATAATTTTATACCCTATAATGGCGCAGCCGGCACTTTAAAGAACCTTAAATTTTTCAAAATTCTATCGCAGCAGCTAAGCCTAAATGGAATTATTTTACGCTCGCCAAAAACAATCTCGCCAAGATTATTTCGCCTCTGGAAAATTAGGTTAATAAATTAGGTTGTTAAATTTTAGATCTGAAAATGAGGTCATGCCACCAAAATTGTATGTCTGTATCAAATATGGATACAATTGATCAAAAAGAATAGGTCCAAAATGTATGCTGGTTTATATTCCCTACATGACGAAGCTAAACATAACATTCGAATGAGTGAATATTCTCATTGGTTATTGCAATAAATCGGGCTTTAGAGTTAACTTAACACTTACTTTTTTTTAAAGTGAACTTAACATTGAATTTAAAATAAAATTTGAAATAAAACTGATTATGAAAAGGATGAAAAAGGGCAAAAAGAAGAATCTAGCATGAAAAAAATACTAATCACAACTTCTTATACATTTAATCCTATAATTTTAATACATACATGTTTTATTTATTTGTTGCGCACTTTAAAAATACCTGGCTGTCATAATAGTAGTAAAAATCTATGACACTGCAGATAACTTGACATTTCCTTTTACGAATTCATTTATTTATAGCAATGGCTTATGTTGGACAGAATCCAAATGTTTAGGTGCATTTTAAAGGTAATTTCTCGCTGAGTTCCAAACACAAAACAAAATTCAAACTTAGGTAATTTAAGAACTTTTATGTTTGTTTTAGTAAAGATGAAAAAAGTAGCTGAAACTGCGTTCTGAATTTAGATGTTTATGAAACTTTTTTCTTTCCCAGGCAAGCTTTTTTCCCCTTAGCCTAAAGCAGAAGTTTATTGGTTCCAAAAAGATGTCAATGTGCTGCTTTTAAAAATGAATGCTGTCTTTTAAATTTTGTTAATAGCTTACAGTTTTCGATTTGATAGATAATTTTTTAAATGGAAAAATATTTTAATGCCTTTTTCAGCGAGTTCGGCATAAAGTTATTACACGCTTTTATTGAACTTGACTTCTTTTATGTTTGTAAATTTCATGCTTGCTAAGATGGAATATTTTGATAGATTTTCATCCTCTTCCTGAGATACTAGAATTCTTAAATCTCTATAGCTGTGTTTACCCGAGGACAATAAATTATAGTAACCCTTAAATGCCCAGTGTTGCCTTTAAGCAATATACCCAATTTTGTCTTCTAAAATATTGAGAATAAGACTGAAGCTCTAATGTCTGTTGTTCCCAATAGTATATATACATACTGAATTTTTTATTAAATCAATTTACAACACATAGATGGCAGCTTGAGTGCTGATAAAAAATAAAAATAAATTGATGTTCTTCACTTGAGGCGGCATCTACTTAGCTTTGTTTGAACGTTTGAGAATTCCATATTTTATTCTACAATGTTGAGGGAAATTCCTTATCCTTATTATTATTTATTGAAATTCATCTGTTTTTGGTTTTACAGAATTTTATCAAGAAATCCCTATTAAAAAAATAAAGCCCAGTGTTGTCAGTTCGTAACAAGCTATTTTTTAGCCATAAACCATACTTAAAACAAAATTGGATTTTTAAAGTATTTTTTCCAATGTTTTATTCAAGAAATGAAAGTCAAAAAAAAATTTTACATCAATTTTTAAAAAATCAGGCTTTTAAGGGAAGGATCTTCAGAACTTAATTATCAACTAATCTGTTAAATTCTTTTAACTCTGATGTCATATGAAAGGCGCAATCTGGTAATGAATTACAGAAAATTTATCAGATTAATATAGCTAATTATAATAATGAATTATGAAATATATTAAAGACTATATAGCAGAAAATAATAAAAATAAAATGTTTTTTTAAACTTTTTTATCAGTGGGCTAAAAGTAGAAAACTTTTTTTTAAACCAAAAACTGGAAATCAACACAAAATCGTAAAATTATTAGACGCTAAAAACAATGCGATAAGGAATTTAATCAAAAATGAATACTGCAAGAAATAAAACTCCCGAATTTTCGTTAAAAAATTATGAATGTAATTTAAATATCAGCACCTCAGTAAATAAAGAAAAATTGGCGTCGGTCTATGATAACTTGAATTTCAGGTTATCCATTTTTAGAATGGTCAATATAATAATAAATGATAATATATATAAATATGGCGATTATAATAAATGAATAAATCATAAGTTTTCAGGTATTGAAAAAACGAAATTTAGGGTAATATGTTAAATAAATATAATGAATTTTGAAAAAAACTCTCTAAAATTAGCTTTAGACATCTAAATATTTGATTTTAGCAACAAACATTGCTACAAGCATGAAACCAATGAAACGTTTTCAATCAATTCTTCATGTTGGCTGCTCATGCTGTAATATATATGTTACGAAATCTTTCGAATTCTTAAACTAAAGAAAAGTTATCTGTTCTTTAATTATCATTATCATCTTAAGACCATTTACAAAGGATTTAAAAAAAAACGTTTCATTTTTATTTCCCTAATTGAATAAACTGTTTACTAAATTTTTAACATTTTTCTATTTTCTTATAATTATTACGCACTTTTATTTAAATTGACTTGTTTTATGTTTGTAAAGTGGAAACTTTGTAATCGATTTTTCACTCATTTCCTGATGTGCTAGATTTTAGAAATTTTATAAAATTATGTGTTCTAGATGTCATTACACCATTTTAATATTTTCAGAAATTAATTATCAATTAATCGATTAATTTAATTAAATTTTAATTCCATACAAGTGACGCCGCCTAGTAGAGAGTTTGACAAAAAATAGATTACAAGAACCCATAGTATTTATATTAATGAATTAGAAATTAAAGACTAAAAAATAGAAAATAGCTAAAATAAAAAAATCTACTTTTTAGTATTTTAATAAAAATGTAATTTCAAAAACTGTTTTTATTATAGATATTTTCATTGCAAATCGTAAACATTTTCAGCACTGAAATTTCTTAGTTATTTCTTCCAGCTTAGGGACTTTTAAATAGAATAAAATCTTTTGAGGAATAATAGGATCGTAAACTTTAACAGTTATATTCCTCCAAATATATCAGAAACTCTTATTTGATATGCCACATACATGAGAAAGTATACATAATCAGTAATTTAAAATTTACAATAAATGTGTGTTAGTTGCGCCAAATGGATGGTCTAGCTCTTTTAAAAATTTATTTCTAATTCGGTTCACAAAAATTTGCACACAAATAAGTGCATTTAATATTTTCCCTGGACAGAATGGAGACATGCATATAAAGAACAACAATTACTGTATATTATATCCCCAGTGTTGCCTTTAAGAAACATATCTAATTTTGTCTTCTAAAATCTTGAGAATAAGACTGAAGATTCTAATGCCTGTTGTTGCCAATAGGATACATATGGAAATTTTTATTAAATCAATTGACAACATATAGATGGCAGCCTGAGTGCTGATGAAAAATAAAAATAAATTGATGTTCTTCACTTGAGGCTGCATCTGTTTTAACTTTGTTTGTGCCTTTGAGATTTCCATATTTTATTCTACAATGTTGAAGGAAATTCCTTATCCTTATTATTATTTATTGAAATTCATCTGTGTTTTATATTATAGAGGAGGTTTTTTTCCTGAAATAAACCCTAGTGTTGTGAGTTGGTAACAAACTGTTTTTTTAGCCATAAACCATAATTAAAACAAAACAGGATTTTTAAAGTATTTTCCCATGTTTTATTCAAGAAATGAAGGTCAAAAAACATTTTTAAATCAATTTTTTAATTCAATCAATTCAAAAATCTGGATTTTAAGGGTTAACATAAACAACAGCGCCCATGTTTAAACCATGTTTAAAACAATTTTATAAATATGGCAGTTTCTTGTGCATTTTAATGCAGTGAAGAAAATAGAGGATATTTTTGTAAAAGTTCTTCAAAGAAAACTAATGTTGCCAAAATTTGCTACCAATCTGCTAATTCGCTGCAAAGATCACATGGCAAACTTCACTCATCTTGCACATTGCAAGTTTAAGTAGACGTGCCCATTATCGCATGGATTTATTGGCTTAGTTCTAAAGAGGGTTGTTCGTACTCGAGAAAGTCTAAAACTTCGAAGATCATAAAAATCTCGATGTCAAATTTTTTGACGATCATAGTTTAGTTTAGTTATATTAACCTACCGTTTTGAATCAACAAGAGGGCTATTTTGGAACGGACCTCGTAATTTTGACGCGAACGACTCCTGAGCTGGCACCCCCTTCCTAAACTTACGCAGCACGTCAGCGGGAGGACGTTTGGCCCCTTAAGTATGATTTAACGTGCAACAGGCCCGCATATATGGCGGATCTTCAATGCAATCGTGTTTCGAACCTGGAACCCTCCGGCCCCGTTTTGATGACCGTAATAAATTCTCTATGGAGGAGTTGGGGTAGATTGATACGCGGGAACATAAATAATATCATTCCATAAATTTTGATGAATGAAATGAATCAGGATGTTCACATCCCTACATATATGTGCCACAGTAACCTTTCTCACAGGGTATATTTTTTGGCCATGTTTAGTCAAAAGTTAATTTACAAATGAATCAAACCGCTAATCTTCTCGTCTAAGTAAATTCTACTGTAATAAGTTGTGTGATTTCTTTAACTAGTTACGTTTTCTTGCCAGGGAATTTACTCCAAAGGAAGGAAAAGGCATTCATTTTTCTGAACTATATTAAGTTTTGAAGTTGTTTATCACTGTTTTTGCGTAAACACTTGTTTTAAGTAAAACCAGCGGGAGTGGTCTCCCCTAAACTTTCTCGTATACTCCTAACACATGTAGGGACAAAAAATAAGCTAAAACCCCTAGCGCAGTGGAGATAAAAAATAAGCGAAATTAAGTCAGTTCCCCGCAAACTCGCTTGGATAAATATTTCGAATCTGCTTATTCCCAGAACGCAACAAGTTTTGTAGAGCACACGTTGAAACGACAAAACTGAAATAAAATAATCCGAGCAGGATCAGAATTCGCCAAAAGGGAGAAAAAAGAACCAAATGGGAAGAAACGAAGCGCTTTCGAAGATACAATTTCGTAGATCGCCAAGGTCAAAAGCCAACTTTACTAACTTGAGTAAAATAAACGAAACGCTCGCCAACAGAGTCGCAATGTGCAATTTGAACGAAATATGCAATTTGAACACCTTTTTCCAACGGATTGAAACGAAATTTGAGCACAGATCTATAATTAATATTAGCAAACGTCATAACAATTTTTATTTATCTAAGCCAAAGGGTTTAGGAGATATAATTTTTGCAAGTATGCGACTACCGACAGACAGTCAACCCTCTGACGGATTTGGCCCAACATTTGATAAGGACCTACATTCATGATGATAAAACTGTGTACCAAATTTTATTCATCTAGCTATTCAAGTTTTTGAGTTATAGTGTTCGCATGACTTCGGACATACAGACAGACAGACTTCCCTTTGACGGATTTTGTCCAAAATTTGATAGAAACCTACAAATTATGTTTAAAGACCACATACCAAATTTCATCCCCGTAGCTCTAATTGTTTTCGAGTTATCGTGTTCACAGACAGACAGACATAATTCCAAAATTGTGTTTTTCGGACTCAGGGAGGTCTAAAACGTGGAGTTTTGTCAAAATCTCGAGTTCGAATTTTTTGACAATTACAATACTTTCTCTTTGTATACTTCGTATACGAGAAAGTAAAAAGGCTCTTGGGGGCAAATTTATACAACTAAATCCGGGGCACATTGATGCGCGTCTTCTGTGTGTATCAATGTGCCTTAACAGCTACTACTTTTCAACATCGTCTTCAGAAATGGAAAAAACGTAAAAATGAAGTATCTAAGAGAAACATGCCATTGTGTGTTTGTTTAAACAATGAAAATGGTTTGAATTTCATTGCAAAAATGAAAGAATTGTTGTAAATCAAGTTTAAAGTATTTTTTTACGAATTTATTAAAATTGGAGAGAAAAATTGTACGGAAATTTAATTAATATCATCAAAAAGATAAATTTTTGCATTTTTAGATGATGTGAAACTTATTTCTATGCTATATTATTTTCGTTAGCCGTCAAGGAAGAACGCGAAGATTTCCCATAATTTTTAATTAATTAAAATTTCCAAAAACGGCTTCTAGGTACACATTCCCTCCCTCCAAAGTATTTTTACTTACACACACACACACACATTCCCCTGTCTTATTTGTAGAGATAAATTATTTTCTGAAGCATTAGTGTTGCATTTCTCCATCCTCATTTAAAATGTTGAATTTTGATTAAAATAAAAGTTTGTTACTTTGTTAAACATTTAAACCTTGATTTGAAACGCAAAGTTTATTGATAAAACAAATTTTGTTTCGATCCCACACCTATTAATCATCATTATTTTCGATATTTCCGTGCATATCAATGTACCCCTAGTATAGGGCAGATTGACACAAATTCATTTTTAGGGAAAAAAAGTGTGATATTTATTTTATTATGTCATTTATGAGCAAAGCTGGACTGAAATCTTATATTAAATTTTTAAAAAATGTATAAATATAGCGTATTAGTCCTAATTATTTCAGCTGGTAATATAATTTTTTAGCTTTCCAAAAAAAGGGTATCAATATCCTCGTATTCTCCCTACATAATTCTTAAACCACTAAGTTACCACAGGGATCTTAAAATCTTAATCTATGAAAGGGAAGACTGTTTATCTGTCTATAAGTGTATATAAAGATAGCATAAAATAGTAACTAGATAGCTCATTTAGTTTCGTATTTGGTCAATGTCCCCGCATTCCTCCTACGTAATTCTTAAACCACCAAGTTACAACAGGGATCTTAGAATCTTAATCTATGAAAGGGAAGGCTGTTTATCTGTCTAAGTATGTATAAAGATAGCACAAAGTAGTAACTATATAGCTCATGAAATTTCGTATATGGTATTTACACCAAAATTATAGATCTCTATCAAATTTTGGAACCAATCAGCTAAAGCGAAGCGATCAAATATACATGCACGATTCTCTTCACCCTACGACGAAGCTAAATATAAAACGCGCCATATTGTGGTAACATACGAAAAAGATGAGGAAAGAATATCCCTACTGGTTATCATTACCACGAATCATCATATGCAGATGAGATGCTGGATTTTCGTTTATATCTTGGTTTCTGGAATCTATCAAATTTGTTTGTCTACTTGTGTCAACTTTTGGGTTCAAAAAATTTCATACGCTTTTTGATCGAGCACATAACCACATATTTTTTTTCGAAACTATAAGACGGCAAATAAATTGGGAGATAAAATATGTAACTGAAGTATTAACGGATATTAAGAATGTTTGAAATAAAATTAAAATTATTAATTTCGAAAAATTCATTGAAACTGCTCAAACTTTCTGACTTTCTTAATTACTTTTTCTTGTTAATACTGAAAATTCTGACAATTACATTGACATTAAAAGTTTTCACGACCCCAAATTCACATACAAAAGATTGGAATCCACAGTGCAAGAATCTTTGCTTTATTGACTTCTGTTTACTTTAATCATTTCTAAATTGTGCTGTCTAGATTATGATTAAAGCTTCATTATTTTTTTTATATAAACGATCGCTACAAATCTAATTTATATTTTGCCATTTGTGCAAGAACACAGTTGTCCATATGTTTATTTCGGTTTTCTACTCATGTTAAAAATCATATATATATATATATATATATGTATATAATCTTTCATTTTTATTTGTCTTGTGCTTTTAGAGGGGATGACAGCAATTTTTAACGGATTTCGTTTGTCGTTAGCAGAAAAAAGCACAAGTTAAATATCATGAGCGAGCTTCTCTTCCTGACGAGCGGCTCGCTATGATATTTTTCAATTTTATTTTGGTTTTTGTCTATTTTTGCCATTTTGTCTTGACTGTTTTTGAGTTTTTGTCTTGTGTTTATAAGTTTGTTTTGATATATATATATTTAATTTGAAATTTGAATATTTTTCTCAAGGAAATAAGAATAGCGTCGTTGTTAATTTCTCACTAAGCAACGATGCCATCCTCATTTGATACATGCTATCTTAATTTGATTCATTCTAAGCCATTTGATGCTCAGTGATCACTACTCTCCTTTGATGCATACTTAATTGAAATTTAAGCACTTCAGTCTCCTAAAATGTTGATAGTATTTTATTAATAAAATGTAGCAAAAAAATTACTTCTAAATGAATCTCATTTTACGTGAAAAAAACATTTAAAACGATGCAAAGAATTAATCGTTTTGGATATTAATATGATTAACCATATATCTCATTTTCAACTTATTTTAACCTCTGGAAAGGAAAAACTATTTTACTAGAGATATTCTTTTGTGATATTTATTAATGTGATGAAAACAACTAAATAAATAAAATGTTTCTTGTTTTAGACTAGTTTCAGATAATTACCAAGCAACATACGAGGAAAATGGAAATGAAATCATTAAAACTTTTTTCTCCCATTTTCTTCAGTGATATCTGTGACTGATCGTTTCAATACTGTTCAAGACTAGCATTTCTATTAGGTGCGTGAATTAATTTTAAGAGACTTTTTGGTAAAAACATAGCTTTATTTTGAAAAAATGGTTACAAATTGACCATTCAAAATATTGTCCATCGCTAGCCACTATTTTTCTCTATTTTTCTGGGAATACGTGGATTCCACATCGAAAGAATGACGCATCTTTAGAGGCTATCCAAGAATCGACACTTTTTTGGTATCCTCATAAGAATGGAGGCGCTGCTCAGACAAGCTATTAGTCATCAATCGAAATAGGTTGTAATCGGAAGGAGCAATATCTGGAAAATACGGCGGGTGTGGTAGGACATCCCAGCTTTTATAACGTTTCCGTGAGAGCTTTCGCAACATGAGGTCAAGCATTGTCGTCATAATCAGCGTAAGCATAGAACAGAAATCTCAGCATTTTTCTTCAAATGTAATAAAAAAAGCAAAGCTTCCTGCAAATTGTGTTTTATTAGCACAAAATTTGGCATATTCAACGCTCAAAAAATAATGTATTTTACACTGCGGCAAAATAACGCATACTGAAAACTAAAACCATGTAATGATGCTTTGACATGAAGTAAGCAACAATATGACATGATGCGATATAGTACCAGTTACGCCATCTCTTAAAAATCCTTTAAAATTAATTCACAACCTAATAATTGCTAGGCTGAACTTTTTGGTCAGTTCTGATTGGGTCATATAATTTTTTAAGCAATTCAAAGCCGTGGAGATAATAAAATCAACCAAATAAAAATTCGATTAAAATTCATCAGTGGTGTTCTAGCAAAAATCTTTATATATTATGCACAATATTAAGTTATTAGTTTTCATCAACCGTTAAATATTGAATATGCATTTTAAAATTTTCCAGTTTTAATGAAAACGACTGACGAATTGATCAAGAAGATCAATGGTTTTTCACGCAAACTTTAGAAGTACCTAAAGAAAATTATTTGCAATAAAATATAAAGAAATGGAAGTAAATAGTTTCCAAAGAAATCTTCTGATAGGTTTGCAAATTTAGTTTTATTTGAAAGGAAAATTTATCTTTTGCAAGTATTCGAGAAAATTAAAACTAGATAAGAATATAAAATGCATTAAAACCGATCTCAAACTAAATTTTACGTTATCTTCAAATTAATAACTTGTCAATTCTTTCATTCGCTTTATATGAAAATATTTATTCGAAACTTCTGATTTATTTTCGAATTACTGAAATTCCTTTGAGCACTTAGCGAAAAACGTGGGTGGTGAAGTATTTTCATTTAAAATCATCTACTTCAAACTGTTGACTACTTTGATATTTTTTTTTAGATTTGAACAAAATTTGAATTGGGTTATAAATTATTTTGAAGAATACTTCATTTTCTATCAAGAAATTTTCTAAAGGAAAAATAAGTCTTATAAGTGGTTCTTTCAAGAGCAATCATAGAAAAATCTGTTAAGCATATTAAGCGTTGAAGTTCAATACTAAACTCTGATAAACATCAAACGATTTTTATTCAGTGAGTGTTTAATATCGTTTTTTCAAATTTTTATTTAACTTGGTTTATTTCATGTTTGTAAAGATGGGGTTTTGTGGTCGGTTTTTTTTTTTTTTTTTTTACTCATTTTCTGATGTGCTGCAGTTTTCAAATTTTGTTTACTTGCGTGTTCTTCATATCATTATACTACTTTAGTATTTTTAGCAGTTAGAAGCTAGAAGTTAGTTATCATTCAATCGATTTGTTTAATAAAATTTAACTTCGTACGAGGAGCGCCATCTGACGGTGAATTTGAGAAAAAATTGATTTCAAGTTCCAAAATATTTATAATAATGAATTATACATTAAATTAATTACTTATTAGTAATTAATAATAAAAATACAAATTCCACCTATTAGCACGCTAAAAAAGTGTTATTGTTTTTATTAAATTTATTAATCTCACTGTAAAAGATAATGCTACAGAATTTGCGAGGTGTTAGTTGATACGATCGTAACAAATTGTTAAATATAAAATTTAAAATAGGCTGGTACAATTTGACGCTATTATTCGCACAAGCAATTTGCTCCATACTTGCTATAATTATCAACATGTCGATCAGATTTTCTAATCATCAACATGCCAATCAGATCAGAGTGTTGGTGCTTAGCTATCGATTAACAATTAGACGGTATTGAACAAGTTCCTATATCAAAAACTAAATTGTGACAAGATAACTCAGGGCCTTTGCACCACCATAATGCGCTTTCTCACAATATCATTATTATTCGTGACACTTTTTGGCAAACAGTTCAACAAATACCGATCCACATGTTCCGTATTCACTTCATATGGCACCGTGTGACATTTTCTTATTTCCACCGTTGAAACTGCCTATTTTCGGTCACCGCAATAAAAGTAAATTTGAAGGGGTGTCACGAAAACGATTTTAAGGCATGTTTCGAAGATTAGGAAACACATTGGCATGCATTGCAGTCGGTGATTGCTTTGAAGGAAATATTATAAAAATTGACTAATAAATTGATTATCTTTTGTTTTATGACAGCATCCTCGATACTTTTTATGCAAAGTAGCATAACGTGAAGAGATTTAAGGTAAACAAAATGCCCATTTTTACCTGATGTTTCAATAAATCAATTAATTTAGCAATGTAGGAGTAAATGCCTGGATCCAATTTGGAAGCCAAAATAACACTGGCTAGCCTTTATGGTAAACATTTAAGACTTATTACAAACACTGAACACAAACAATAACACACGAAGGATACATATTTACATTAATTTCTGGTAATTACAAAGGGGTTTCGGATTTGGGCATTTTTCAGTAGTTCAGTTCGCCAATTCACAGTTCTAATTAAGTTCTTTACCATCGACTCCTTACCAACATAAGTAGCGCTGTTCTTATAGCGCAGGCGCATTTTTTATAGCAAAATTATTGACTGCATTCCCTTTCCCTTATTCTGAAATGCATAACCTCGCGAATTGGTGATTTTCAGTCCATTGTTTTTTTTTTCTGGTATACGATGAAAAAAATACCGTAATCGACAAAAAAATCGACCGCTAATAGGTTGATGAGTCTGCACGTTTCAGATTTCCCTGATTCAGGAAAAAAAATTGCCTTTGGATTTACATCTGTCCGTGAACACGATAACAGAAAAATAAACCGGGCTAAGAGCGAAGTGAACTCAAAAAAAGATTAGCTACTATTGAAATTTGATACGGGGTATTTACAACAAAAGTGCAGGATCTCAATCAAATTCTGGGCAAAGCCTTTCAGTTGGAAATCTTTCTATCCGTTTGATTACATGTGAAAACGGTAACTCCAAAACACAGTTATCTAGATTATTAACTTTTCCATATGGTTCTATTACCCAAATTAATATATATCAAAGTCTGGACTAAATTCATGGTGGGTTTGATTATCTGTTTTTATGCACATGTGACCGCGATAATTCACAAACGCAACAAACTAGATGCATGAATTTTAGTATTTGATCTTTACATAAAAATTATCAGTTAGTACCGAATTTTGGATGTAATCAGTTTAACCGAAGAGGACTAAATTCCTACCAGGATGTCTTCCCTTTACTACGAAGCTAAACATAAAACACCATTTTGTGTAAGTGTACGAGAAAGTCATAGGCATAACACTCCCTCTGGTTTCCTTTCCTTCCTTTCGGCCTCTGAACAGAGTTTTTAATTCCAATTAGTCTATATTTTACAAATTCTTTGTTGATCTTTTTCAGACAAACTAATAGTATGCATCATACTAATATTTAAAAGGTTAATTGGATATTTATATATTCCAAACTCTCTGTAACAGCATAAAAGCAAACGATTTCATTTTTTAAAAACAATTCATGTTTGCAACAGAATAATAATCGAAATATGTATCGATTAAATTATGTGTGAAAGTATCGAATCGCCTTCTCCCCTTCCTAATTCTAACATAAAAGCAAATTAATTTATTTTTCTTCATACGTAAATGTCTGATGCATAGACGAACTAAATATTTTACCGTATTTCAGTAAAGAGACAGACTGATGTTGGCAAATAGAATAAACCGAATGAAATTATTTGTTTATTTAAAGAAATTATATCGAATAGTTTCATTGGAAACTTAATGAACTAGGTAAGTAAAAATTCTCATTAATTTATTTGTCAAGAGGAGCTAATATTCTTTATTTTTCCAAAAAAAAAGCCTAATAAACTGTGTTTTTCATTTTTCCAAAACGATACATTGTCAAATTTGACGAAAGGAAAAATGACTTAAAATAGAACAAATAAATTGCATATATATGATGAAATTAATTGCGAACTTGCAGAAAATGAATTATTGCTAATTACTTTTTTGGGCATCAGGTATTCCTAGACACTTTTAGCTTAATTAAAATTATTCATCCATTTCAATTATTTGATAATAGAGAGCATTTCTAATAAAGAACATTTTCTGAATAAGATAAAATAATATTAAAAATTAAAATTGTATTTACAGAAATCGTTTGGCGAAACAAGCAATTCCACTTTTAATTTATTAAAAGAGAATTAGCATGAGAATAAATTTACTTTTATTTACGTTAAATATCGCTTTTTTATGATCATCCTACATATTTACTTTAATACATAATACTGTACAAATGAATATAATACTGTACTTGTTTAAGAATTATTAATATTCAATGGAAACAAAAGGAAATTACAAAGAGTATTAGAATTAAATAGCAAAGAGAATAAATTAATGATTGGTTAAATTCTTCATCATAAACTCATAATCTTTGAATAATATAATAAGTGTTATTATATTATTCAAAGTGATATTATAAGAAATTAGATTATTTTTACCTTAGAAATATCAGTTATTTAATTTTATTCAGCTATTTAAAATTAAAACGAATTATTTCATTTGAAAACTTTCATACACAAGCAAATACAGATTATTAAATAAGATTTTCTTTCCACAAAATTAAATTTAAACAATATTTACTTACTTCTGTACATAGAACATAGTTTTTTAATTAAAGAAAATTTTGCTCGAAATAAAATAATTGATATGCATTAAGAAATGTTATTTATTGAAATACAAAACTTACTTTGATTTAGAATTTCTTCTATAAATAATAGAACCCTCATAAATTTATAATTCATTTACGAAAATCCAATAGTTTACTTAGCATATTATTTTCTTAATTCGTAAAAGTAGTTTTAAGATGAAAATAGAATTGAAAAGATTTAAGTTGAAGTACTTGAATACACAAAAATTTGTTTGAGATATGAATTTTAAGACTGATTGCACTTATTTCTTTTAATTTTTCATAATGGAATTAATCCACGTTGAGTGATACACGTCAAAAACATTTCTATCTTAAAATATATAAGTTGGAGATTATTTATCGCAAAACGACATCGAATTGCCAAACGATTAAG
Source organism: Araneus ventricosus (assembly GCA_013235015.1). Classification (NCBI taxonomy): domain Eukaryota; kingdom Metazoa; phylum Arthropoda; class Arachnida; order Araneae; family Araneidae; genus Araneus; species Araneus ventricosus. The sequence goes on along the minus strand of BGPR01000048.1, from coordinate 1,644,059 downwards.
TAAAATGTTTTTTTTAAGTGGTAAATTCGTTTTTAAGAGCTGTGAAAGGAAAATAGGGGAAAGTGGGGTAAAACCGGGTAGCTAAGGCTCGAAGGCCTATTGGACCTAAAATATTCGACATGAGCTTGCCAAATTTTATTAAAATATTCTTTGTTTATCGGAGTACAATAAATCTTTCAGAAAATTCACAGTTTCATTACTTTTTTCTCAATGATTTTTTTATAAAAAAAAGTCAAACTACGCGGTTTTACCCCACTGGGTAAAACCGGGTACACATGTTAACGTTATGGGAAATTAAGAGATCTTGATTTTCAGTGAAAAGTTGCAATCATTTTTGTCTTAAATGGCAATATCTATAATATAAAACAGAAAATACATGTATCCGTCTGTCGGTCACAAGAACTCCTCCTAAACGGTGAACGGTAGCGACATGAAATTTACACACGACATTCTAGAGCACATTTCTAGGTCAACGGTGCTATTTTCAACTTTCAGAGTTAATTAGTTCTTAAGATATTTAATTAAATAAAAATTAGCCGCTGTTAAGCCTAATGCTCACACGTTTTTCGCCAATAACTTCTGAAATATTTATTAGACAACAATTATTTTTATGCCATTTTAAAGAGCAGGAAATTATCTTTTCAATGATATTAATTCCATTGCGATGAAGTGTTTTCTCTGATTGTTATTGAGGTTTAAAAAAAACTTTTAAAGCAATTTCTAACAATACTTTTTATTCTTATAGAAATAAGTTCAAGCCAAATTACTGTTTCGCGCGCGGGCTTTTACCAGTGTTAAACATAATATAAGAAAATATTGTTTTCTTTGAGCATAAACAACAAAGTAGACTTTTCACTTCCGGTTTACGGTTGTCGTAGCATTGGCGGCTTTTAATACGGTTACACAGTGATCAAATGGCGTGCTATTTTCAACTTTCAGAGTTAATTAGTTCTTAAGATATTTAAATAAATAACGAAAATTAGCCGCTGTTAAGCCTAATGCTTAGATGTTTTTTGCCAATAACTTCTTAAATCTTTATTAGACAACAATTCTTTTTATGCCATTTTAAAGACCAGAAAATGATCTTTTTAATGCTATTAATTCCATTGCGATGAACTGTTTTCTCCGATTGCTATAAAGGTTTAAAAATATTTTTTAACGTAATTTCTAAAAATAATTTTATTCTTATAGAAATAAATTTAAGCCAATTTATTGTTTCACGCGCAGGCTTTTGCCAGTATTAAAGTTAATATACGAAATTGTTTTCTTTGAGCATAGACAACAAAGGAGATTTTACACTTCCGGTTTCCTGTTGTCGTAGCATTTACAGCTTTTAATACGGTTACACAGTGATCCAATGACGTTAGTGAATTATTCTCTCGATGTTTTGTTTAATTTTCACAAATTTTTAACTGATCCTAATGAGTGTGTGCTAAGCATTCAAGGCTACTTAGCCCAGTTCCTATCGTAGGAAGAGGAAAAAGCGAAGGTGAAAAAAGATGTATTAATGGTCTATCTGTCGCAAGAACTCCTAATAAACGGTGAATAGTCTTGATATGAAATTTGCACACGCCATTCTGAGATCCGTTCCTAGATTAATTCTGCTTTTTCAAACTTTCAAAAATTACTTTCTAAGATATTTAATTAAATAACGAAAATTAAGCCAATTATCGGCGTTTTATCTCAGTTATTCGCAAAATAATTTCAGAAAAATATATTGCACGTAGATTATTTACATACCATCCCAATGAGCAGAAAATTATCCTTTTAATGATTTCACTTTAAATGTCACGAGTTTCTTTCCCTTAATTTAATAAACATTTCAAATTTATTTCATACACAATTTGTAGCAATGCTTTCTGTTATTGTAATTAAATTCAAACCATTGATCGTTTTATCAAATCCTTCATTCCGGTATTTTCACCATAGTGAAAGTTATGATAAAAATATTGTTTGAATGTTAACAGAAAGGCAGAAATTTTATTTAGCTTTTATTTCATAGCATATACCTATTTCAGTATGTGTGCACCACAACACAATGATGTTAATTACTCTCTTTCCGCTATGCTCCATTTAATTTTACAAATTTTTAATGGTCGTAATGAGTGTGTAAAATCCCTCAAGATTGTTGAGCCCACTTCCTACAGGAGGGAGAGGTCCTAAGGAGAAAAAGAAAGAACACTATGCGGGTTTTTTTCCGGTCAGTGACAAAAACACTAAAGACAAGAGAATTGTACTCCGGATAATGGCAAAAAATACAAGATATTTAAGAGTTTCTGTTGTTGCCGTAGCAATGATGGGGAGGGGAAAATGGAGTACGAAGGACTACGAGATTCTTGAAAATATTTTTATCCCGAGCAACGCCGGGCATATCAGCTAGTTAGTTATAAAATTCACACGTAAAGCAGTCTTTTTCTTCATCCGCGCCACTGCAGCTTTCGTGGGCACAGCTAAGACAGTTTTTACATTGGATTAATCCTTCTTATTTATTTAAATTAGAAAATACATCATTAAAATATAAAAATCAACGTCTGATGTGTTTTATCGTCTTAATAATCGGATGAATCATCAATACTGTTTGTGCCGGTCTTACGCCACTTGGAGTACCCGGTTTTAGACCGAGTACAGAGGTTATAAAAAACGAAATAGAACCGCGTAATTATTGGAGTAAATCCTTATTGTTTGGTAGGGATAAATCCTTAGTATAATAACGTATAATAAGCTTATCTAAATTTCGTTTTTATAACTGTAATGATTATTAAATTAGGATGGTTTAAAATTAAACGAACATTAGAGAGTTGACGTCTTATAACAAATAAACCTTTACAGATGCGATGAATTCAACAGCTACAACACGCCACTGTGATTGTTTCTTTTTCTTGACTAGAAGAGGTGTAATTCAGTATCTGTCTGCTAGATGTGGAAAATAATAGTGCCAGAATCAAAGATACCCGGTTTTAACCCACTCTCCCCTATTTATTTTCCTTGAAGTGTGTAAAACGAAGTCCAGTTGGCAGAAGATTAAATAAAAGATTTCTTATTAACTGGTAGAAGATTTGATATTAATTTGATATAAAGACTTGATTATTGGCTGCCAACAAAAAAAATTATTTCCTTTGAAACATTCAGATAGTAAATTTGTTCTAATATATTAATATAAAATTTAACGGCTTTTGATTGTGAAAATACCAAAATTAGTAGGAAAATAATAATAAAAAAATGTTAGTTTCTATACACTGATAATTTTAAAATTCAGTAATATTTTTGAATAACGTGACACTTGATATTGGAACATAAAAGTAATTAAATGAGAATGTGTATGGTGGAAAGTAGAAATATTTCAAGGTGAGATTATGAAAATAATTCATGCTCATATGACACCGGTAAAGAACGCTAGGCTCTTTTAATTTTGGAAACTCTTTGTGCATCTTCTGGGATTAAAAAGGACGTTACATAGTAGCTTAGCTTAAGACAGTGCGTAGTTAGATGTTAGATGATATGCGCAATTACGCTTATCATGTGGCTGTGACATTACTTCGACTGAATGCGTTAAACTCATCTTTTACTCTGATTTGTGTAATTCACAGTGTAAAAGAATTTTATTTCCTAAATTTAAATACATTCAGTGGAATTAACTTTATTGAGGTCAGGTTGAAAATTTTAAATTGTAGGGTGTTTCAAAACGTATTTAAACATTGGAAACACTTCAATTTATTATTTCATTTTTTAATGTTTAATTTATAATTTTATTTTTTATTTTAGGTAATTATTTCTTAATTAGCGAAGTAAATATGTAACACAGCAGTTCTACTTGAAATTTTTTTCTTATATCCATATGGCATTCTATTTCATGGTTTACGTTTCTGTTTGATGCAAACTAACTGGTGTTGCAAAAATCCCTAGAAGTCTTCTGTAGTATTAGAGGCTTTATAAACCTATTTTTGAAGTTACATCTTGGATAATTATTTTTATATACACCTAATTGTGGTTCTATCGAATTCAAAATGAAATATAAGTTCTTCAAACCAAGTTCCTTAAGTTTATTTAAGTTTTATGGTTCTTAAATAAAATATTTAGTTAATTCTTAATTCTGAAAAGAAAAGAATGAGTGGAAAAAGAAAATGCCTTTTAATGCTTATCTAAGCCAAAATATAACTAAAATTAAAGTTTAGAAAGCTTATCAAGAAGAAAAGATAATGCAATATGCATAACATACAGGTGATACAGTTTATATTCTACCACTTTGAGAAACCGACTTAAGGAATATAATTTAAAATTACACTTTAAAAGAAAGTGATTAGTAACAAATTCTTTGAACTTTAAGGCCTTATAACATAAAAACAAAATTTCAATACATACAAAACAAACTTAATAAAATTTGGGAAGTTGATTTATTTTGCAAGTTATTTAAAACACATCTTTTGAAACCAAATATTCGTAAAAGGGATAAGAATGAATAAATTGTGACAAAAAATTAATTTTATTGCATACTTGATTTCTGCGGTATCTCTCTCTATCTCTTTATAAACATGTTACTGTCAATGCGATTGATCGGTTATTGTATATCGATTATAACCGAATTATTCATAATAACCGGCTAAATCAACCCGGTTATTATGAATAATAATCTGTTTTTATTCGTATTATCCGGTTTGGTCACTTTAATCGTAACATATGCATATCGCAGTTAAGAAAATACAATACTAAACTAAATATTAGTAAATCATCTACGCAGTTTAAGTCCAATGAATGTTTCAGCCTTAAAATTTGAGATTTAATTCTTGGATAAAATTATTTCCCTTTGCTTTAAATTACTTTTGCTTTTCTTTTATTTTATTTTAAAGTGTGCTTTATAAATAAATTAAATATGCCTTACTTTTAGGAGTCCAAATTTCATTATCTGATAAAATTATTTCCCTTTGCTTTAAATTACTTTTGCTTTTCTTTTATTTTATTTTAAAGTGTGTTTTATAAAAAAAAATTAAATATGCCTTACTTTTAGGAGTCCAAATTTCATTATCTTTCATAAAAAGCCATCGTCGATCCGTTTGCAATAGACAGGGTCTGACAGGAATCGGTTTCTTTTTACTTCAGGCAACCATAGTCGCTTTTGGCACTCCTCAGCGTTTGATCATTGCTCGAAAGCCTGTCCACTGCACGCCTTCTGAGCAACAATCAAAAGGCGAGAAGACTAACAGTCGAACGGTTGTATGGAATTCTTAAAAAGAAAGTAGAAAATGCATTAGATAGAAGGTAATAAAGAATAACAAATGATCCTTTACATTTATGAATGCAAATATCAGTTGAATTAAAAGAGAATTATGCATTTGTGAACTTAGACTCAAAATTGAAACACGAAAATATCGTAAATTGAAACACAAAGATAAATGTTTAAGTAGACGTAATTAAATAATTAGTTATTGCAATATTTATAATTAAATAGCTAGTACTTTTAAGTCACAATGAAATCAACATTTCTTAGGAAATAAAAATAATTCTCTTCAAAGGAAAAGCAATTTTGTAGTTTATTATATCGCATAATTATTCGTCTGTCATCTAGGTTCAAAGTAGTTTGGTGCATTCCTAATAAATAAGACTTTTTTTTAAAAAAATGTAAATTATGTTGTTTCAAAAGGCAAATTTCACTAAGAATTTTTTTGGGGGGCAGAGAAAATATAACTTAACAGTTTAATAATCTTGAAATACAAATATTTTTGAAGAAATCTTTAAAAAAGTCCTTTTTGTTGCAATTTATCATGTTAATTGCAATTAAAGATGTACTAAAATATTTTGGAGAGGAATAATAATTTATTTTTAGCTTTTTTAAAAAAATCTCATTTTAAAACTACTTAACTTCGCTTTCGTAAATACCTTTGAAACTTTTACCACACTTTGAAAATGCTTAGCGTTGTTTTCCCTTAAGGATATGCTGTTAAAATAATTTCGAAACTTGTAGCAGATTTTTCAACATTTTCAACTTGTTTTGAATCATATTAAACTTTATGCTTTATTATATTTGAAGAATTTTTTAAACCTCGTATTGTACGAATGAATTAAGGATCGTTTATGTTCAAACAGCATGCAAACATTTTAGGAATAATTCTTCGTGACAGTTGAAATACGATAACAAAAAGTTGATTTTATTTTTCCCATTTTCTCGGAAACCACGATATTCCCTACAGTATTGTTTGGATGCAATGATTTATTTTGTAGAAATTTTCCCTAACAGCGTCATTAGTTTCGATTTCCCATAATGCATTTCGCATTCGAACGAAAGGTTAGATTAAATTAGTTTCATTTTTCGTACAAATTATTTATATTTTACTGTATTTCATACTCTTCTTCATCTAAAATAATGATTTTCTGTATTTTATTTTCCTATAAAACACAATAGTGAGCTCCAGAAAGAAAAAAGTAACTTCAAATTTATAAATAAAATGTTTTGGTAGCCAATTCTTCGAATTTTTGAAACAAAATTCTTGGGATTCATTATAAAAGGAAATGAATTTTAAAGAATGAATCAATAACTAAATTTAACAGCAAAAAATTTCGGATACAAGGTTAAATATTTAAGCAGCTTTTTAATAATTAGAATACTTCGAGTAAATGCCATTTGATTTTTGATTAATCAAAATTTGAACAAAAAAAATCATTAATTATTAAAATTTTTTTTCCAACTTTAAGTAATAGAATCATAACTAAGAATCAAATTTAGAAAGTAACTCTATTTTACATGAATTGCAAAAGACAGTTTAAATAACTTTGAACTAAATATTAAGATCATGTTATTGCTAATCTGAATGTTATATTATTTATTTGGAAAATCATCTTTTTCAAACAAATTAAAGAAATAAATCAGTTTTTCTATGCAAATTAAAGATATATAAATTAGTATTTTAATAGTTTTATTGGAACACAAAAAGAGAGTGGAAGCATTTGAAAGTATAAATAACTAGAAAATTATTTATTAGTAACAAGAGTTAAACATTAAAACTGATCTATCTTACTTTATACAATTACTAACATCAATTATAGAGAAAATTCGAAAAGTAGTAGGAATTTTTAACGAAGAATGTGAAGTGTTAAGGCAAAGGGTTTACATTCGTCAAACGGAACAGAAGAATATTATTTTCCTCGCATGAATTTATTCCATAAAAAATGAATTAGTATTCGAATAAATGCAGATAAATAAAATTAAATTAAATGAAGTAGAAGTTAAATTTTGAGATAACGATAACACTATAACATCGATACTATGAATTTACATCTATTGTTATTAAGGTAGAACTTCAGGTCAATATATTTTGCCGATTATCAAAATTAATCAGAAACTTATAGCTATATTTTTTTGGATGCGAAAGTTAATTTTGAATGCAAGTCAGTCATGCTGCACAAAATCATTCTCTTTTTTCGTCATTCATTTCTATGCATTTTATTGAAGTAAAAAGTCATGAAGTACGAGTTTATTTTATTTTCAAACTTAATATTCTCACCTACAGTTAATAAATTTATTTAAAAACTCCAATAAATTTTCAAGAATTTTTTAATTACCACTGTAGCTGTCAGAATTTCAAGCAGATAATTAAAATGATGAGTTTTATTTGGAAATCAAGATCTTTAATCGAATGCGATTAGCCTTAGATCTGTTTATTAACGAATCTTTAAATACACGCAGTATATATAAGAGAAATTAAACTACTTATCTGTCCAGAAAACATTTTAGCAAATTTAAACCAGATACTTACGAAATAAAAGAGAGTGTCTTAGTGATACCGATTAAACAAGTATATATTTTGTGACAAGTAAAATCGAAGTTTGAAATTGCTTTATAATACATGAAACTTTAACTTAATCTACCATTTAACTGCGTTTAAGGCTTTTATTATGTGAATAATGATGAGAAACTGCGTTTTGCCATATGAAGATCTATATTAAAATTTTAGAAAATTCTAATAATAATTGCTGTTACTTTCTTTTGAAAATTAATTTTTAGATTTTTAACAAAAATTTAATTTGTATTTTAACGGTACTTTTTAGAATTATTTGAATTTGGCGTTTCCCTTTAAAAAGCAAATTTTAAAACTAATGCTTATAGATGAGTAAAGATTTAAAACTATCACAGTTTGGTCTAAATTTTACTACCATCAATGTTAAGAAATGTAAATCCATCTCATAACACATACTTCTAACGAATTTGTTCAAAATGTATTTTACAAAAGATGAAGATTAATTTTCCCATACAAAAAATGGCAAATGAAATCTTAGTTATTAAAATCTCACACAATTTTGAAGCCAATAAATTAAGAACCAGGTTTGACAGTAATAGGTTTCTGAAAACATTCTAGGGATTTGAAGAAAAATTTTAAAAGCATCCCATTATTATTAGGAAATCTTTCAAATATGAAAAAAAGGAAAAAAAAGCTTTACTTAATCTAAGACAACAATGTTCTCTGAGTTCCTGCGCAAAATGTAAGAAAGTTAAAAGATTACAAAACATTTGAAATCTGTTAATCAGTTGATAATTCTGGCATTAATTATTCCCCAATCAAGACTAAAAAGCTGGCTGCTCTCAATAAAGTTCTAGTAAACAAACTACTAATTCTGGTATTATATTTTTCAAACAAAACCCAAAAACTGGCAATGGCCATAAAAACAAATTTATAAAACTTCGTTGCCATCATTAACATAAATCGTTCCAGAAGTATCTTCTAACGAATGAAAGAGTTCATTCTTCCTTAAAAGACACACAAATGAATAAAGCCTTATTTGAAAAATATATGAAAATTATCAGTGTTTTTTCGGAATTTAAGAAGATCAGAAATCTCCAAAACTTTTGGAACCATTGAGTGAATTGCTAATTCTGGCACTGATACTTTTTCAAATAAATCAAAAGTTAGAATAATGGTGAATAAACGGAATTTCTAGAAATATCGCATCATTACCAGGAAATCGCTCAAGAAGACTCCAACGTCGTCCAAAGACTAAAAACATTGATTTCCCTTAGAAGAACTAATCAATTTAACCTTACTTGAACAAGGAAATTACTGTTTTCTAAGAACTACTTCAAATTTAAGGTGGTGATAAGTGTATAAAACTTTCAAACAAATAAATCAACTGTGAATTCTAGTTTTAACTCTTTTTTCAAAAAAATTCTCAAAATCTGATAAAAGCCGATAAAAAAAACTCATTTAAAATAGCCACATCATCGCTGAATTTAAAATTACAACGGCACACAATGAATTTCAGATGGTGAGAAACGTACAACACTTTTGAAGCCAGTAAATTTGAATTCTTATACTTCAAAAACATTTCGAAAATATTGATAAATAGCTGATGAAAAAAACTTTGAAAATTAAAACGTCATCACCACATTTAAAATTGCATCGTCATGCAACAGAGTTGAGCCAGAGTTAAGTTGACAGAAGTTTACAAAATTTTTGAAACCAGTGAACTACTAATTCTGGCGCAACTCTTTTTCAGAAGCAATTCAAAATAAGTTAATGACCTGTAGAAAAACACTCAAAATTACAAAGTCATCACCACATTTAAAACTGCATCGTCATACTACGACGCTGAGCCAGAGCTAAGCTGACAGAAGTATACAAAACTTTTGAAATCAGTGAACTACTAATTCCGGCGCCGACCTTTTTCCAAACATATCCTAAAACAGCCTGAGTAAAAGAAAAACATTTAAAAGTACATCATCACCTGGAAATACTTCCTGCTTCGTCGTTTGGAAGTCAAATTTCAAATGTAACCGTACGTCATACCCTTTGAACTGTTTCCGCAAAGGTATCTTCCAGGGGTTAACGACACCGATACCACCCTGCAGGAATCAATGAATGGAACTTTACCTGAGCAACGACATCCTCAAAGTACTGACTCTGGATTTAAGAATGAACAGGAGAAGGAAGAAGTGGAGGATAACAGCTGCCTGCAAAAAAACTGGCAAGAGGGGGCAGTCTTCACACTTCCCGATCCACCCTCCCTCCCCTTCCGTATAATCCCGTAATAGAGCCTTCCCCTATTCCGTCTTCCAATCTGCTTGACGTCACTTACAGCAACAAGTGTGTTGTCACAACGCTAGACAATGACGTCACGCGAATTTAAAAATAGAGGATCCATCCAGAAAACGTCTTTAAAATAATTCACGCAGAGAGCGTGTTGCAGAAACGACTCTTGGGAAATTTGGGATACAGCAGCACGAGGTTTCGGTTCTTGGAAGAGATTTGATGGACATGCTCCAACAAGTCTCTTTGAACGCATGGAACAAGGTTGTGCGGATTTTAAGGTAAAAGAAGGGTTTCTTTTAGTTGAGAATGGATGCTTGGATATATTCACGAGTTTATTTAAATCTGTTGTTTCGAGGGAGTACTACCCAAATGAAAAGATGGATGGATATGATGAAACAGAGAGAAGCAAGTTTGTTTTGTTTTTCGAAAGTGGAAAGATATAAAAAGAAGCGATGCCATTACTGAGCTCAGAGTTTGCATAACATGAAAGTAATGGTACTAGAAGCACGTGGAAAGAATTTCGATATCATCTGATCTGAATAAAAATAAAATAATTTATGGAATAGGAAAAGCAAGTTTTCGAAAGCTTGTATTACCCCATTTGTTTAAAGAAATTTTGAACTGTGTGTTCACATCAGACTTATATAGACTACAGAATAAAATAACTTGAATAGTAAATTATAGGTACCTTGATTATCATTGAGGTTTCCGTTTTATACAATAGTTTAAGAAAAGATTAAAATTTGAAAAAAAAATCTTGTTTAAGCTTTAATGTTAAACTTAATTGCCCCATAGTTACTAATTTAACAGTTTGAAATAAGTTAATTTCATTTTTACTCTTTCTTAAAAATAATGAAACCTTAGCTTAAGAAAATGATATAATATGTGACAAACTTTGCAGTTTGAAATAGGTAAAATAATTCTTTAATGGAACTAATCAACTTGTCGATGATTAGCAAAATTACTCCATATTAAACAAATTAATACGTATATGGCCTAGTAATTTGTATTGCCAGTTTATATACAATTCACTTCCGATTTTTAAACTGCAATTATCGATTTTAAATGTATTTTAGCATGATTTGGATAAAAAAAAAAAAATTATTTGCATCTAGTACAACTTATTGAACTTTGAAAGAGAGACTTGCGTGAAAAAGGTGCTTTTATACAGCGCATTAAACCAATTTAAAATGCCGTTCAGCAGTCTATAGCTTTTATTTTATAATTTATTTATTTAATGGTTTTTCTAGTGATTAATGGAGCGGTATTTGGTTAGAGATGATAAGATCTACTCACAGTATAGTTAATAGGATCAACGAAGCAAAAACAATTATTGAAATATTTATTGTTAAAAATAGCTAGTGATAACTTGATGGTGGCTGATAAACTGTTAATTGAAGAATACAAGCATATTTTTTGTCAGATTAATCTGCATTCAAAGAAATATAGCATTAGGAAAATTTTTAGCTTATTTAATATTAACATCATAAGAACTAGCCGATTCATATCGAAAAAGAATTTATGTTAGTGTTAACAAAAGACTCATGTTGAAAAAATAATCTACTTAGGTGTTAACAAATAACTTTATCATTTAACTCTCCTAGCGGCGGAAACGTCTTTTTCCATTTTTCAGGTTCATTTCAGAAGAAGATAGTCGCACTTACATGCATATTTTCTTAAACAATTATGGATTAAGAACTCTTAAGATTTCAGGGATATAATTAAATGCAAAAATGTTCGCTTTATGCACTTTAAAAGCTAAGTTTTCTAAGCTAAAAGATCAAAATAATTGGGAGCTCAGAGGGATAAAAACATCAATCTTTACAATGCGAAGTTTTCACCCATTTAATTAAATTGATATACAATTTTAATACTTAATTCCCTGAATTTTCCTAATAATCATTTTAAGCAAAAAAATAATATGGATTAAAAATAATTCCTATATATTTCGCAACTGAAGAAATCGTACTCAACATATTATATAAGACACTCGGAAAGATTCGAGTTAGGAGGATACCCGAAACTTTCTTTGATCAGATAGCCGCACGCTATCATCGAATCTTGTTTCAAGTGAGTGGGTGCTGAATTTGGAATCATTTCCGAAAATGCAACTCACGCGAAATTAAAAAGAAAGACATCCTCTCTGCGTTTAGAAGCCACCTCCGCGTTTCAAAGATCTCCCTTCTAAATATAAGACAGCCGCAATCATTTTGAGAACCAACTTGAAACTGTTTCACTATTTTTATTCTACGTTCGGATTGTTGTTTTCTTCCGTTTGTCATCACGTTTCAAAGAGCCTTTCAGAAAGGTCTTGTTTTATGAGAACATAATATTGCTAGTTAATAATGTTATATAAAACCGGGACTTTGCTTTACGTATGAAATTACATTTTAATAAAACTCTTTGAGTAACTATTTTAACCCAAATTCTTTTTGATCCATTATTAGTGTGTAATTTTCGTATTTATCTTCCTATTTTTGAAGATGATAATCACAGATTTTTTCCCCTTTCTTTTTATTTCCATAAAAAATTTTCACGATGGAAAAATGTAAGAAATGCTGTATTAAATAGAACCATGACAAATGGTGGTATATGGAAACTTTTTCCTCAATACAGGGTGTACACAAATGAAGTGACTCATTTCAAAAATTAATAATAAAAAAACTAAAAATGTTGGAACTACGTTTTTTTTAAGAAAATGATAGAGCATCTCAAAAAGGTTTTCCAGATAGGTAACAAGCCATTTCGGTGGTCTAGGGAGTCGTAAATTACTGGAAATCAAAAATTTGTTTAGAACAACTATCTAAGAAAATATTAAAACTGGAAGAAAAGTAAAAGCATACATTTTTAGGGACTTTTACGCTCTTTAATTTGTTAATTCACATGTAGTGTGAAAACTGAAGAGCTTTCGTGATATTCAAGAAAAACTAAAAATAGAAACCAGAAAACACGCATCGGCTTCTGCTGATCGGTAGCCATTGCGTACAGAATTTTCTCGCCGTAACAAATTTAGAACGGCGTAACGCCGCGTTACCTATCTGAAAAAAACTTTTTGAGATGCGCTCTTATTTTCAAAAAAACCAAAGTTTTTCGTTTTTTTATTATTAATTTTTGGAATGAACCACTTCCTTTGTGTACACCTTATATTTAAATTTCATTTCACTCTGAGATATTTAAAATATTAAATAGTCTGTTAATTTTGTAGTAGACGCAATTATTTCTATCAGAAAAATTAGGGGAAAAAGCGAAAAGCTTCCTCATTGCAAAAACAGGTATGTGCTATGTTATTTAATTGGTTGCATCAGTCTCTTTGAAAGGTATTTTGAAGTATTCTCTTTGAGGTATTGTATTCAAAAAGTAAGTCTATAAAACATAAAGTCAAGAATAAAATCTATAAGTTAATATATAAAGTCTAGGAAAAAGTTTTCTGGCTATTAGAAGTTGGATATAATTTAACTTAAGATAGTAATCAAATTTTGATTTTGAAAAATTATTAATAAATCATTGTTCTTAAGAAATGCCTAACAATAAGAAAAAAAAGACTGATATAGAAAAAACAGAAAATTTAAAACATTAAAATCCTTAAATGGCTGTGTAATTAATTAAAATTATAAAATGAGTGCCTAAAATTATAAGCCTTTTAAAGGTAGAATTAACATTAATAAATAAATTATCAAACGTTTGGTATTCTTTGTTGTTTTCAAAATATTTCTTTCGATCTTTCGTTGAAGACCTCGTATTTTCACAAATTAATATGTGCTCCTCTTCACGAAAATATCATTTTACAGAAAATAGATATCAGGAGCATTTTTTATTTTCCATCATTTTCCTATATCTTGTTTCTTCCTATCAGGAATGAACTGAAGTGCAGAGAATTCCTCCTAATATTTAAAATATTTTCCATTCCTTGCTACCAAGAATATTTTTGCTTTCCGTTCCTACCGTATCTCTTCTTTTCCGGTCATTAATGATTTGAAATTTCTTGTTTCTTACATTTCTTGTTATCAAGAACATTCGTGACTTCCATTATTTTCGTATCTATTGTTCTTTCTGCAACAATTGAGCAGAATTATATACTGTTTTTCTAATGTCTAAAAGATATTTCATTTCTTGTTACAAAGTTAGGCTTTCAATTTATGATAAAAAAATTATCTCACGGCGATTTTCTTCAGTCTCATTTCACAAACAGTATACGGGAGCATGTTTTGAAGTTATTGACATTTGTGAATTTTCGAAGTAGCCAGTATATTTTCGTTTTGAATTTCAAATATCCATTTACTTAGAATTTCACAATATAGGGAAAGAGAAATCTTTCATTTCATTGGTAACAAATTAGTACTGATAGTGTAAATATAAAACGGAAATAAAGTATTTTAAAATATCAGTAATTTCAAAGCGAGCTCCCACATTCTGGTTTGTGAAATAAGAACATAAGACAATCACTCTACGATTATCTTTTATTATGATTAAAATGTGTACGCTTGACATTATTATAAGAAAAGTAAAATAATTTAGACATTAGAAGAAATAGTATGTATTTCAGCTCATTCATGATAGGAGGCATGAATTGAAAACAAGAGAGCTCTTGATTTCCATTGGCAGTAAATAGTAGATATTCAGCAGATTGAAAGTTTTTAATTCTAATTCGTTGCTATTTCGAATTTTCTCTGGTCTCTGAAATTCTAGATTAACATTTTGCTGAAATATAGTCTTTAATTCGAATTTATATTCGTTAATTCGAAGTAAAACCTGAAAATTGTAACAGGTTTTTCGAAAGGGAATAATTTCTTAAGGCTCTTAATACACTCCATAATATTACTGCGGTATAATATATTCAATCAAAAAAAGTAGTAGAAAATTTCTCACTTTTTTAAAAACCTTGGACAATTTAGTTGTGAATCATGCTGCTTATTTTGAAATTTCATTATACAATTATTGTACCCAAAATACTGTGTACTGTTTTGTTGTTAAAATTTCTTTTTGTTCTACATCAGTTAATTATTTATTATCATTATAATTATTACTTATCAAAAATAATTCTTTATTGTAATTTTTAGGTCAAAAATTATTGTTTCCTCTTGCTGTATTTATTTTTAAATCGAATGCGTGGATGAATATAATTTTTATTGTGGCTTCGAATTAACCAAATTTTATTGCATTAAAGAAATTGAACTTTTACATCTTAAGTCATTTTACCTGTCTGATATCCGATATCGGATTTCGTTACACTTTAGACTACCCGAAGCCAGTGCTTCAAGTTCTGTACGCATATCGCGACACGGCGACATTCAGCTCCTACACCAAAACCTGAATAGTGATTCAATTTTATTTCCCATTAAAAAAAGATCCCTGAAGAAGTCAAGAACATCATTCACACCCAAATAGAAAAAAAATCCACAAAAAAACTAGGAAGTACACTAAAATGCCTCTGTACTAAATGCAAAGCCATAGTGGCTTAACAATGCAGTACAGATTTATAACCAGGGGCTATAAAAGAGGGAGATAACCCCTATAATAAGTGTAATGCGAATGCTATGGAAAAACTGTATATACTCAACCGCAATAAGTCGTGGGATACAGAGGTGCGTTCCACGTAGCTTTTTTTACACTCATATAAGCACCCTGAACAGAAAAGTATACCTATTGTTCGCGCTCACTACATTTAACGTGATTTACGCTGGACGACTTTGGACTGCTTTTGTACGCACTGCTCCTTCGGGGGGTTGAGTAGTATTTTTAGAACTTCTTCGACCACCCCCCTCCCCTGGAAGGAAAGTTGCTACTCGTATTTTTTTGACACTTCGGAAGTCAGGACATTAAAAAAGCAGTGTCGCATTACGCTCTATTCTTGGAAAAGATTCGTAATAATTCGTGTTATTCATTTGCGAATATTCGATCCAAGGTTGAATTCGTGATGGCTTTGTTTAATAAATCTCACGTGTTTGATGAAGAATGCGTATGATACAGGAAGAGATATCGGGTTCTCTTGAAATTTATGTATAGAAAGAAAGCAATAAATATTTTGTAAAAGATTTGTACTTTCTGAACATGAATGCTCGTAGTTGTAGCAGTTAGTTCAACTATTTTTTTTTTCGAACATTTTTGTTCAACCCTGTACAAAAAATGTGCTTGACATTCTTTACATTACTTTAAAGTTTCTTTTACCCAATCTATTATCATTTGTAAAAAAGTACAAGAATTTACTGAATTGCAAAGAAGCTAAACGTACTTACTTCTTGAGAATATAAGGCTTATTTTGAATAAAGCTGCAGCATAGTATTGGATTAAATTAGTTCAATTAAAAAGATATCGATTTCGTAAAGGAGCTTCTTCCTTTTATCTCATAATATAACTAGTCGGAAATTCTTCTGTTTCCTTATTAGTATTCTTTATGTTTATATAAATATCATTACTTATAATGGATTCAAAATTCTAGATCGAAATTTTTCAGAAGAAAAATATAACCAACGTGTTCAATGAATGTTTTGTCGATGGACGAGTGTTTTATTTTAGGTTTCTTTCTTCTCTTTTACAAAATTATCACACTTTATTATATTTTTTATTAACCAATAAGTTTATTTGAATTGTCAAAATAAATATCATAATAAATACGATTTATTCTAGTTCGGCTTTTTTCCTTAGTGTCTTTATTTCAAACTTAATTACTGTTGAGAATTCAAATATAGAATTCCACAAAACAACTTTTAGACGATTTTAAATACGCCTTTTGAACAATATGAAAAACAGTATAAAACTGTGATAGATGCTTTTAGCTTTATCCATGATTCGAGCCTTAATGGAATTAGTTCATATTTATGTGCGCAAAATAAAACGGAACATTCGGAACTCATTGGTATCTTGAAAGAGGAAAAAGAACTTGACATAGAGGGCAGCTTAACCCTTAAATGCCCAGTGTTGCCTTTAAGCAACATACCCAATTTTGTCTTCTAAAATCTTGAGAATAAGACTGAAGCTCTATTGCCTGTTTTGGCCATTAGAATACATATTAAAAATGTTATTAAATCAATTTACCACATATAGGTCGCAGCCTGAATTTTGATTAAAAATAAAAATAAATTGATTTTTTTCACTTGAGGCTGCATCTTTTTTGCTTTGTTTGTAGCTAGAGAATACCATATTTTATTCTACAACTCTGAAGGAACTTCCTTATTCGTATTATTATTTATTAAAATTCATTTGGGTGTTTGACATTAAAGCATTTTATCAAGGAAATTTTTTTCTGAAATAAAGACCAGTGCTATCAGTTGATAACAAACTGATTTTCAGCCATTAACCTTATTATTACAAAATAAGACTTTTTTAAGAATTTTCCCATATTCTATTCAAAAAATGCAAGTCAAAAAACACTTTTAAATCAATTTTAGAAAATGGGGCTTTTAAGGGTTAAGGCAGCATGCATTCAGATAGTAGATGGTATGCTCGGGTACGTTTGTCACGTGACTGTGATGCCACTTGAATGGACTTTATTGCCTCTAATGATAAATGCTGATTTTTGAATTTAAAGAAGAGCAATAAGAAAAATTATATTCGAAAACACTTTAGACTTGAATATTATCGATTTAAATAAATCTTGAGTGTATAATATCTTTGCCTAGAAAACAAGCTACTTTTCAGTTTCATGACCATTTGTAGTTAGCATTTAGAATTTCAATTAAAGATTATTTACATCCAGTTCTATTTTTCTTTTTTTCTAACGTCAATTTGAGAACTGTAGAAAGAAACTGACTGAATTTAACGACTTGAATTTCTTTTTTGGATATTTAAAAATAATTTCACAGAAGTTTTGTGGTGATAATGGCAAATCGAATTCTTGAAGAATATTTTTGAATACGTGACTTATATTTTCGGTGGCTGTTTAGAAAATCATTTCACTAGCATAGAACTGTCAGGAAAATTAGATTTTAAATAAAAGCTGTTTTACTTTAAGAACAAAGAACTGGGAAATACACATTTTGCCAAAAATATTTCTAACAAGCATGACTATAATTAAAATGTAAAATACAGTTATCTGAAGAAAGAAGATATTTACAGTGACTGTGATAAAATTCTTTGGAAAAAATAATCCAGTATGTTTAAATATGGATGTTAAAAAGTATTAGCGATATGTATTAAATAATAATTTATTCATTTCAAATATGTATATGTTAGGAGGAAGTTATTAGAAAGAAGTTACTAAAAATTAATTATTAAAGAAAGAAAGAAGAATTTCAAGACGGTTGCATTATACTTTAAAATTAAATAAATATCACAATATGAATTTTTGCTAATTTTGTACATTGCCTATGGTTAAATTAAACCAAAGTATCATGAACATTAATAATAAGTGAATGATTTTCAGCAAAATTTACAGTTAAATAATTATTCCACACCGTTTAATAAGTTTAAAATCTTATTTAAGGAATAAATTTTTAATCGAGCTAAATAATAATTCCTCATGATTTAACGAGTTTATAGTTCTATTTGAGCTATTGTTAATTTTTTTGTACTTATATATAATAGTAAACATACTCACACTTAACTGAAGAATATTCTCCTCACATAAGAAAGGCACGTTAAAGCATTGGACAGCTTTGTAAAATTGTCCCAACAAGTTGCTTCAAATTTTTGACGACTAGTATGAAATCCCTCAATATTCAAAAAATATTATTAATTCTTGTATTATAGTAAAAAATATTTCTTAATAATTATTAATTCTAGAAATTTTTCTCTTAGTTGCAATATCGACACCTTTCTCATACTCGAAAATTCAAAAAATTTCGGGATGAATCTATTCTTCTTTTTTGTTGGAAATTTAAATTATAATAAAAAATTTAAATGAAAACAGATGAATTCCTTATAGAAATTCCAAACTTTAAATCCTAAACGAGATGTTTAACAGAGAAAAATGTAAGTTTTAAAAAGAATCAAAATGGTAGTTTAAACCTTACATAATTTATGCCAGAAAAGAACAAAAACATTTGAAATACCCGCCATTAGAAAAATAAGAACTGGAAGACGGTCAATTTCATTAAACAATTAAAAAAATAATTAACTTCATAGGATAATTCACCGTGGAAAAAATTAATCTTTTTCACCATTCTGACCATCTCCAAAACACATCTTCTGTCTCAACCCATACAGAGAATTGCGCAGTTAAAAACACCTGAATAGTTGATCAAGTAAAATGGCAACCTCATCCGGACGGTACAGAATGACATCAACAATACTACCGCCCACGCATACGAATAAATCTAGTACCTGGCCCACAATCCCACTGGACACTTAACATAATCCATAACTGGACACAACAAGTTCACTCACTCGTCTTGACAGTTCATTTTCTTGTGGTCACCACCTCGCAGAAAGACACCGTGGTTTTGTTTACTTTCTTTTCGCGCGCTTTCCCGCCGACTCCTGCGTCCGAACATCTTCTACATCCCTAAAGAACATGAGGAGGAGGGATGCGAGAGATGCGGATGACGTCACCAGAATGCGAAGCATCTTCCCACGACCTCATCATCCAGATGCGCATCCGGTGCATTTGACGTCATGACTTGGCAAATACCATCCAGTGTCCCTCCCTCTAGAAGTGAAGTAAGACAATCGTAGCAACAAATGCGAAATACGACACGCCCACCGTACCTTATTTTCCCATGATGCACCGCTCTCCTCGGAAATTTCGTAATTGGGGATGGATCTTGGACCGTTGGAAGTAAACGGTTCGACACGAGGCATAAGGCACGATGTGGTTATACACATCCGGTTATTTGATGCAGTTTTGTTGCTGAGTTTATTGATCATTTGTTCTGTGTCACGAATTCGTTTGCGGTTCTAGTTCCAACTCTCCTCAGTTCTTTTAGTTTTTATTTATCTTCTTTATAAATTTTATCGTAGGAAATGGTTCATATTAGACGAAATAAATGTGACGAAACATGAAAGTTTGCCCATTTCAATCTGAATCGAAAAAAATTCTAAATGTGAAAAAAAATTATTATAGGAAATTATGGATATTAGATGAGATAAATGTGACGAAAATTGAAAATTTACACAGTTTATACTGTATAGAAAAATAATCGAAATGTAAGCAAAAAGTAAAACCTAAAATCAAATTATTTAATGTAGAGCTATAGATAGGTCGAAATAATTTTAAAAATTTACAATATCAGGCACTGATTGTTCACGCTTTTGACTCACGCTTTCACTTACTGCTACTCACAGTTAACATTACATTACATTTCGACTCAATGCTATTCTCGCTTTGTATCTTGAGATTAATAGATCGAGAGCGCTTTGTATCTCTAGACAAAATTCCATATATTTTCTTATTATTATTTATCAACAAAATTTCTGTTACAAATCAATTACATTACATTACATTTCAACTCACTGTTACTCGCGCTTTGTATCTTAAATCTCTAGATAGAGAGCGCTTTGTATCTCTAGATAAAATTCCATATATTTTATTATTATTTATCAATAAAATTTGTGTTATAAATCTTTATAACTCAGCGTAAGGAAAGTTGTAAAAAAAATTTAAAACATTAATTTTGTGCTCATCTTTTAGTAAAATTAAGAAGTAGTAAAAATAGTAGATAATTAATAGTAGTAATAATAATACCAATGACGTTTACTATTCAATTATTTTTTTACTACCAACCTTTATTTCTTCAAATATAAATTATAGTAAGAAAATAATTTATCACTCAGAATTTTTTAAAAAAAGTTATAAATTGTACTTCTATAAATATGAATCACTGCGTTGAGTAAAATTAACACTAAAATCATTTTTATAAAATATCCTCAACGCTGGAATGAATTTAACCCCTAATGAAAACACTAAGAATATTTTCTTCAACTAAAAAAGTAAGTAAATACTTTTTTCAATCAGAATTAAATAAAAAAAGATAAAAAGTATTAGCTTTGCAAATATGGATAATTTTGCTGAGTAAAGTTATATTAAGAATCCTTTTTGGGAAAGATTTCTCACGATGAATGAAATATATGAAAATACATCTATTTTTCCAAATATTATTTTTTAATGTTAGGATATACAAATACTCCTAAAATCACATCAATTGGTCTATTCTTTGCTTTTCCTTAAAGTTATATCATCTCAACTTTGTAACTTTATATAATTCATCTTCTTCAAACATAACTAGCTAAAGTTAGTTCTAAATATGCGGTTAATTTGAATTTAAATTTGTTAGATAAATTGCATTTTTAAAGCTATATAAGTGATATTGGGGGAGCTATGCGAATATATCTGAAGATAACATTAAGAATTATACAAGGCATAACAATTAGACACTTATTATAAACGCAATTCAGATAGTCTTTGAATTGTAAGACATCAGAAGCATTTGAAGAACACTAAAACAACTGAAAACTATATTAATCACATTAAATTTTACTTCTGAAAAATTTAGTTCAATAATTAAGCTCCCCAATCTTTATATTAATTAAGTTCAACTTTAAATATGTTTAAAATACATTTCAGTAAAATTTATAAAAGTAAAATGTAATGAACTACAAAAAAACCATTTAATCGGAAAAACCTTCAATTTCTGATTAATGTTATACTTTCCAAAGTTTCAAAAATGCTGCAAGTATTAAAAAAAATTAGTAATTTTTGAAAATTGTTTATCATTTCATAAAGAATTTTCTGAACTACTCCTACGAATCTTTAAATATGCAAAAAATATTACTTCTACAAAATTCAAATATTAGATGCAGAAAATAATAGAATATATTAATTGAATACTGCCTTTTTGTTGAATTCTACCATACGTTATTGCTGTTTCCAACAATGCGGTGGTTAAAAATATTATTAAGGAAAATGATAAGCTGTTTAAATATGTTGAGAAAGTATAAAGTCACGTTGGATAATGCGAAATATCCAAAATAAGAAATTAAATATATCTAGAGTTAATTTCTCATCATAAAATTTACAACTTGATGGAACTCAAT
This sequence comes from Araneus ventricosus, assembly GCA_013235015.1. NCBI lineage: Eukaryota > Metazoa > Arthropoda > Arachnida > Araneae > Araneidae > Araneus > Araneus ventricosus. Next base: position 1,622,079 of record BGPR01000048.1, on the reverse strand, counting down.
TCACAGTGAGAAAGTTTTTTATCTTTTATTTATGTTAGTAGAACTATCGGACTTTTTTTTTGTTGAGATATCAAATTGAGAACCATTCAAGCAATATAATAAATAACAAAAATAAGAATTGATGGGACAATAGATTACTTTGGATCAAAATTTCTACCTAGTTCCATTTACAAAATTCAACAGTCGATTATCACGTAAATTAGTAGATTTACAATAACATCATTAAATAAATCTATAAACACTTTAAAACAATGTAACTTTTTAAAATGTTAATTTTGAAGATTTTCTTGTCATGTCTTTAGTTTTAATTGACTCAAAGTTAAGGAATTAGAAAAATAAAAAAGGGAATGGTATCGAATCTTTCTATTATCCTAAGGAATTTTAGATGGCATCATCTATTCTGTCACATTAAATGTAATAATCTTTTAACTTCTACCCATTTTGGCATGCATAATACACTTCTTAAATAACTTATATCTTTTAAACTACAATTCTAAATACTCATAAAAAATTCTGAGAGGTTCTGAATCTATCAAAATAAAAAAGAAATCCGGATATACTTTTCTTTAAATACTTTTGAAAGAATTTGAATGTTTACAAAGGGATACTTCTGAAAACTTCTCACTAAATAGTGATTCTGTTTAGATATTTTAAACTAAAAAATAATTTTTTAAATTCTTCTCATAAAATACATCTGAAAGCCTTTAGATCGACTAAAATATAGTAAAAAAACTGAATTCTGATTTACACAAATTTAATTACTTCTGAAAGCACTTAGATCTTTTAAAATACGCATAGCAAACGATAATTTCCCCAAGTTAACTTATCTGTATAATCGTGGCATTTAATCAGATTGGGAAGCAACAGATGCCAAACTGTTTTTCCTAATGTAAAAGAGGCCGCCAAAAGACAAGTTGCGATTCAGGCGATAACAGTGCTGTTCTCTTCGAATTCATTAGAGCATTCAGATGGAATGCGCGGGACATGTTTTTGGAACGAAAACGACGACAAACGAAATCTGCGATTCGATCTAAATTGAATATGTATCGTAGAGATGGTTATCATTCCTCAATAAGCAGCTGTTAAGTATTAGCAGACGACATTTTTATTCATAATCCCCCCCGCAAAAAAACCCCGATATAATCAATGATGGCAACCGTAGCTTCTTTATAATAGAATGTGGCAAAAACAAAAAGCAAATTGATTGCAAATTTAGCGATAGTGAGCTTGGCAAAAATATTTCTAGGGAATTTTTTTTAAATTTACTGTGTATTTTTTGTAAATAAATTGTAAGTTCTAGCAGATTATTTTTTATATAATATTTTCTCCGATAATACTAAATAAAGTAAGCAATTACTGACAAAAAATCGTAAATTATTCGTGTATTAACACCAATTTTTCTTAATTTAATTTAAATAAACTAGTTTACGCGGATTGAATTTAATAACACTCTCTTAAGAAGTTTTAATGCGTTACTGAATATTAATTTGTTGAGTAACTGGAAAAATTTCAGAGTTCTGGTATTCACGTTCTTATCAACAGACGAATTTTTCAATTCCTTTAATGTACTGCTAAGGAGTTTATTTGACGTATAATATATACATCAAATATTGACGTATGAAAAGTTATATATTGAAAGTTAATATAAATGTCTTAGGAGCTTGTAAGATTTTTATGAAAACATTGTATCTTGGTTGTGTTGCAAAAATGAATGTTTTTATTGTGAAATAATTTCCAATATGAACCAAAATAATTTGTTTTGAACTGGAAACGAATTATTTAATTAAATAAAAAAATACGTAGAGAATTAATAATCTGCATTTTGGAATAATTAGGAAATTAAAATCAAATAGTTCGCATTTCTTCATCAAAGTAAACATCCGTGTTATTTAAAATCAAAACATCCCTATCCGCTTCAAATTTAACATTAAAGTTATAAAAAATTCGGAAAATAACGAAAACTGAGGAATTCTAAAATTTCAAAATCACGCATAGGTAATTTATAAGTTGTTAATATGAAACAAATCAAACCTAAGTTATAGTAGAGTTTTGACATTTGACATTTTAACCCTCTGAGAGTCCAATTATTTTGCACTTTTAGCTATCAGGTCAGAAAACTTAGCTTTAAAGTAAATGAATCGATCTTTTTGCATTTAATTATAACTCTGAAATCTTAAGATCACTTTATCCATGATTGTTTAAGAAAATGTACATATAAATACGAACTATCCGCTTTTGAACTGAACATGAAAAACGTAAAAAGACGTCTGCGCCGCTCAGAGGGTTAAATAAATTGAGTATGAAAATTGTGAAACAAATTAAAACATGATGTTTTTCGATATGCACCCTGGAAATTTAGATAAAAAGAGCGAGAATTATGAAGAAGAAATGTATTATTTTTCAAAAAAAAAATCAGTAACATTTTTAGAAAAGTTCTTTGTTGACTTGGATTGTCTAATTTATAAAATCGCTGTCATTTCTGGGTATTTTTTGTTTTATCTATTTTTTTAATTTTTCTCTATTGTTTAAAAAAATGTTATCTATTTAAATTTTATTTATGAATACTCCTCTTTTCTCCCGTCAATATATACACAAAATTATATCATAGAGGGAATACATATGTAGAATAGAATTTAATACATAAAACAATATCGTAAGAAATTATCTCAGTTACATGAGAATAAATTTTATTTCCAACAATGAAAAATAAAGCTCTCCTTAATAAAAATTATTTATGAAAATTTAAATGTACTATGATTTCTTTTTTGCCTTTTTTTTCTTTTTTTCATTCTCTTTTTCAGCAAATACGTATCAAATGAACCGATAAAAATTTACTACACCCATACACTAAAAATGCGAGAAATTATTTATAACTTTTGAAAACTTCTTTCTTTCTGCAGTCTTTTACATAGATAAGAGAATTGTACATTTACTGACCCCTAAATCCACAGGCCAAGTAGTTTTTTTATGTAATCATTAACATATCATCAAATATAAAAAAAATATTTCCATCACTAAGGAACTATTTCGATAACTATTACAAAATTATTGATTTTATCCGCATTTTCTATAAAATAGTCCTGTCACGTAATATCAAAAATGTATTAAATTGCAAAATTAAAGTGATTCTAAACAAAAAATAAATAAACCTTAATCGTAACAATCAACGATCGTTTTTCTTGGAAAGAAATAATTCCCTAAATATCTCGTTCGAGTTTAATAATTGAAACATGAAACTTTTTACAATCTTTTCTTCTCATTGCTAAAGTTTTAAAAAAAATTCGAATAAACCCCATACATTTTTTTATTTGAATTTAAATTAGGTCGCCATTTCATGAATCTTTGTTTACTATGAAACCTTGCTAATCCAAAGTCATATCTACAGATTCCTTTAACTATTTGTCATACCATCGAAGGATGCCTCATTTGACAAAAATAAATTTCATTGTTACGAAAAATTTAACGATTAATCACGCAGCGAGCAATTCTCATTATCTCCAGGCAATTGTATTTCTAGCAAATTTATATGTTTTTGTCTCTAATATCCCTGAAATAATATATTTCCAAATGAAATCATTATTTACGCAGAAATAAATGAAAAGTAATTTTGATGTAAAACTGATATTTTTGTGAAGCATAAAATACCATTAATAATTTTTGATAAATTAAAGGTATATAAAAAAGCAAGTCTATATTTATTTTTTTATAGCTTGATCTCACAGTCAGTATGAATCTTCTGAGCTTTGGGAAAGGATATTAAGCAATTTTTTTAACTTGAGAAAATTATAAAATTATTCGTTTGCTTTAACTATGTTCCTTTCCTACTGAAATGCATCTGTATTACCTAAACTCAGAATAATTCCAGCAGCAGTGAATTAAACACACACAGAATATTTTTTTCTCTATAATCGTTTGGTCTCACACCATTTTTAATAAAGCGTAAAAAAATCGAATAAATTTGTTTTTATAATCACATGGTTTCACAGAATTTATAATAAAGTAAAAAGTTCTATTAAATTCGCTTTTATAATCACTTGGTTTCACACCATTAATAAATAAAATTTTAAAAAATGAACAAACACCACATACCTTTACCTGCCTTAACATCTAATATAAGTGGAACTTCGTTCAATGTCAGCGCCCACTAAGAACACAACGCACTTTCTGAAAAAGTCCAAACTTCACACAGTATCATGTAGCTGAGAGCTTCCAAAAAAAGCAGACTTTACTCGACAAGATCAGAAGTAAGAATGAGGGTCTGGGGTACTTGTTGCTTCTGATGGAGAGACTAGATCTGAGGGGGGAAGAGCACTAGGGGATTTCGAATCTCACCAATACCCGAGCAGGGATCTGTGAGAGGAGGTGGTGCCATGACAACTTAGCTCCCCCTCTCTCAATTCTCATCATGCTGAAGGTGGGGGGGGGGATCAGATTCGAAAATTTCCAATAAGGGGATGGGGAGCTTGTGCATAGCTATGTACGGATGTTCCGTTCTCACGGTAGTTCCTCCAGAAGGTAACGGGACTTCCTTAAATCTTCAGGTGTCTGCAAAAGGCTAAGAATAGCAACGAAAATATCACCGAGTTTTTCCCACTATTGAAAGATTGGGTTTCCAGTACTGGGAAATCTGTCTTAGTTGTTCAAGGTCTGTCCAAAAAAGTGGGGGTTTGTTTGATTCACGTTGCCATCTGCAAATGAGAAAATATAAACACTGAAAACCAGGTTGCCGACATGTGCAATAACAACCTGGAGAGATATTTCCTCTTAAACATCTTTCCACTCCTTAAAAATGGGAATAAAGAAAAGTCTTCAAAGATCTTATCTCAGCATCATCTGCTACAAGTTCGAATATCTTAACTTTTAGAGTATGATACTAGGTACATCCAAATGTCTCAAACAATGTATGGTAAGCTAGGGTCTGTACAAAATCATATGGACCATAAAAAATAATTAAATCGAAAGATCTGGGAAATTTCTAAAAACTAAACAAGCATAAGAAATTAATCTTGTTCATAAACTGATTTTTTTAAAAATTCAAGTTCAGATTTCATAATTTGGTTTTAATAAATGGCAGTCTAGAAACAATTTCCTTCCATGCATATTGCATTTTCAATAAGTGAGAACGGGAAAAATCCTCAGACATCTTATATGTACCATCTATGACAATGTCAAATATCGTTGATTAAGATTACAAAATTAAGTCAATGAAAATTCTCAAGAAATGCATGATGGACTGGCATTCTACAAACTTTTATGGCATACAGAAGTTTGTTAGTTGGAAAGTTAATAACAGATATTCAATTAAACATAACAATTTATCCCTAATGAACTTTTTTAAAATTTTCTCTGTAATTTAGCAGCTTTATGTCTATGTTTACTGTAAATTGCAAAAAATTTGTTGATTTGTAGTTATTTCAGCGTAACCTTTTAGTAGTTTAAGGACATAATACTATGATACAGTACTATTAATATTTGAGTTTTAATAAAAATTTGATTTTCAGAAACACAAGGTTATTTGAAGGTAACTGTTTATGATCTACGAAGAGCTATTTCGAATATTTGCAATTAAGAATATATTTTCTTTCAACACAAAAATAACAAAAATTAGAATAAAAAAACCACCAGAGAGATTTTATGTATATCTTCTACAACATTATCAAATAATATTACCTACAGATTAGAAAATCAAGTGAATGGAAATGTCTAGAGCAACGCATTGATGAAAACTCCCATACTGTAAACACTTATGATACATAGAATTTCGTTTCTTTGAGAGTTAACAACAGAGAACCGATAACGCTTTTAAGAATTCGAGGTTAATGAATTGCTTCTATTAGAAAATTTTAAATTTTCTTTGTTAATTAGCAATTTTATAACTGCATTTACCGTAAATGGTTAAAAGAGAGTTGATTTTCTGTTGTTTCAACGTAATAGTTAATGTTAAGTATGACATATTAGCATTAATTGGTATATTGACGTATTAACTTCAAGAAAACTTATTTGGTTCTCATAGTCAGAACTTGATATAGACGCCATTTTTACGATCTGAGTGCTTTTTTTTCAAATATTTGCAGTTAAGAATTTGTATTTCCTTGGAACACAAAAATCTGTGTCTTTAATCAAGAAATTAAGAAAGGTCAACTTGAAAGTTCTCCCCTTGTACTTTTCTCTAATTTTGATTTTACATACAAAAGAAAGGGAGCTCGTTGACCCCAAATTCTGTAGTATATAGAAACGATACCATGCTAGGATACCGCAGTAGGCAGTGCGTCAGTCTCATAATCCTTCCATCTGGAGTATATAAAGGAGAAATTTAACTTAATTTTGTTACTCATTTTTTTTCAGATGTCACGTTTATACGTTTTTAAGTTTTGATTTCAGTTAACATCAACTACATAAAATTTGATACCAAGCAATCAATCGGCATTTCAAACAGTGGCGTAGCCAGGTTAACTTGCACCCGCGTCATAATATGATTTTTCCCCCAGTCGTCATCAGTGGTTTAACAAGTGTAAATGGCGCCCGAGGCATGGCCTTATCCCACCCCCCTACATGATATTTCACTTTAAAAAGTAACACAAACGTACTAATGTTTTGTCCCCATAGTGCCCTCCTAAGACTGGCGCAGGAGCATCTATACCCCCTTGCCCCCCGGTCGCTACGCCACTGATTTCAAAGTATGCGAGTTCGTAAATTGTAGAAATGAGAGAAAAATATTTTTTTCTTAAATATGTTAATATGCATGCATTTTAAAAGTACATCAAAATTTCGTTTTTCATGCACTGGTATGGAGTTGATTCATGTTCACGTCGCTCGCGTTTAGTCCATGACGCCTATTTAATAATGGAATCCAATTTGCATCCTTGTAGGAGGAGAAAGGGCGCAACGACACAATACATCGTAAGACAACATGTTAGATGGCATGCGTAGTTATATTTACCATTAGACTATAACGTCAAGGGAAATGATTTTATAGTACAGTCCTCAGATTAAAACCCAATCAATATCAGAATAACGGTAAGTATGAGTCCTCTACATTTCAATAAATCTCTAAAAAGTTGATCAAAATTTGCACGACTATTCATTGGTACGACATTACAAGCTCACACCTTAGGAGCCTCGGTACCTCTTCGTCTGACCTTGAAAGCATTTGGAGCATCACGGGATAGCAAACGAGAGATGCAGTTTTCATTTTTGATGCCAACAATCAAAAAGTAATTCATAAAGAACTAAACACTTCTTCCACTTAATCTATATTATTAATTTTAAATATTTCGAATTTAGAGCGATTATTTCGATGTGCCACGTTTAATAAACAATACAGATCTTTTATTAGAAGTTTCAAATAGCTCTACCCTCAAGTTTTTAAACGTTAATTTCGAATCAAATAATTTTTACCATTTCATTCGTCTTGTTTTGCTACAATCCATGCCTAGAAGGTTTGAATCTCATTTCGGGGTTTACTTAACCGTTTAAGACAGAGACGTGCGATTTTGGGTTAGACATTAGCTCATATTTCAGCTTCCTGATTAGTTGTATGCAGTAAAGATTTTTCTTCAGGTTCCAGAATCTCTACAGATCTATTTTTCTCATTAGATGGCCGTCCATTTGTGAGTTGTAGTCGGCATTAAACCCATTGGTTACAAAAATACGTCCGGTCTTAAAGATTTAGGTGAGGCCACAAGATATGAGGGAAAAAAATTAAAAAACTGATTCTTCAAACCAAAATAAGACTAAGTCCATTATGTTGATATAAAAATAAAATGTCATACTAATAAATACTCATAAAGAGCTTATGTAACACAAAAAGTATTTTAATATTTATTATTTAAAATACCAAATACCTTAGAGAGGTAAAAAATCAATATGCACTATCGGGTCCCACATATTAAAGTACAAGAATAACCATTTAAAAATATATCTAATAACATGGAAATCGAATGTGTGTCTGTTTGATGGTGCTCTACGGAAAGGCCTTTGGTCGATCAAATTCAACTGCTATACTTTGGAGGGTGAAAGCCTGTAATTCAAAGTAATTTTTTAAAATTTTAATTAGATTTTATAATTAATCTTGGAACATGCAATTATAAGAAAGCAGTTTTTGCATCATCTTAAAAGTTAGGAGATCATCTTTAGTAATAACGATCAATTGACGTTCGATTTTTCTTTTGATTTTAACAATTATGTTAAAATAAATTATAAAAAATGTTTCAAGTTGGTTCTAACATTTGTTCTGCCCCCAAGTTAATTTATGTTTACAATTTGCAGCAAAACTTTTCATTGTTGTAATTACATTCAAACCAATTTCATTGTTTCATCAAATGTTATTTGATCACATTATTTTTGCAGCATTACAGCTGAAAACTTTGCTTTCATGAGGCAATAATTCTCTACTGTAAGTAATATACCTTTTAAAAATTGGTTTTTAATTCATTAATTTCTACATTTGCTTGTCTAAATGTTTAATTTTTAAAAATTTTAAATTTTCCAACACATTCTATTGGTAAATTATAATATTTAAAATATCTGTCTAGAAAGATTTAACTATGTTCATATTCGTCAAGTTCATCAAGCAATAAAAAGAAAAGGTGAAATAGTAATTATATGGTCCGGTTTACTAGTTTAACATCGAATGAACTGGAAAAAAAATACTCAATGGAATTCGAAATAAAATACATGGTGATCGAAAAAGTTATTTGCGATTTTATATTTATTTATTTTACTCTAACCGGCTTCACTTACTAACCCAGAATGGTGCACGACGCATGAAAGCCGGTAGTTAAGATTCGCAAAGTATATAAAACATGCATGTCATGACACGTGTAGAACAGAAAATGTTATAAAACATGTTACAAAACATCTAAGACATACAACACCCATATCACAATTTTGCAAAATACATATAATAATATGTGAACATTTCAGAAATGTACTTGAAAGTGTGTGACATGGGAAAAGAATCAGAAAAGTTAAAAAATAATATTAGCATACTATAATTATCTAAATTTAAAACAAACTAAAATAAAAACTAATATTAAACTAAACTGAGACTAACAACTAAAACTAAA
>BGPR01000048.1:1586992-1609739 GCA_013235015.1 Araneus ventricosus | reverse complement strand
CTCGTCCATAAGAGCTGCAGAGATGCAGTCCCCCATGAGATTATTTTAAAATTTCGTATTTTCGTAATAGTCCTTCATGAGATTATTTTAAAATTTTGTATTTTTTTATTCTAATTGACTTATTTTTTTACTTTAAGAATTCAGCAATCAACGAAAATGGCAAAAAAGAGCGTAAAAGGAAGAGGGAAAATCAATCAAGGATTAAGAGAGGGACAAACCAGAGCGGCAGCAAGTTTTGCCCCCCCCCCCCGAGGATCCGAAATTTATGCAGCAAGCAAAGCGAAGCGGGGAGAAAGCAACCCTTTCTCCGCTTGAAATTGCATTCATTTGAGCCACATTTTCCCAGCTCTTGCTTGACGCGACTTCCTCATTTTTTTTCGCATTTTCTCAGTAGTCCAGTCGTTAAGTAGTTTTGTTTAAATCTAATACTGGAGGAGTTGTAATTTTTTGCTTCCTTTTGTTTTGGGGGGTACTGATCACGAATCTGAGGTTTGCCACCAATAATTTTTGTTGGAATTTTAGTTATAGCCAAAAAACCTGACAATTTTTTTCCCACAGTTTTTTGCTTATAACTCAAAAACTATCAATTTTTAGTATAACATCATTATATATATCAAAATAATCAGCACAAAATTAACTACAACTTACGTCTATACAACTTTTGAAGCACTGCTTGTTTCTGAGCTGAGGAGCCACCACCAGACTACATACCAAGTTTCGCTCGTCTTCTCGCTTTAGCGTTATCGAGCTCACAAACAGACAGATATAATTCCAAAAAATGGTTTTTCGGACTCGTGGATTTCTAAAGCGCAGAAATCTCGAGGCCGACTTCTTTAAGGATTGCAATACCGTAAAGCATCATTTATACGTTTCTCATTTATACGTCGTTTCATCCACACAAAGCTTCGGTTATACGTCGTTTAATCCCTTTATAAAATTTACAAACTTTCTGCCTCAGTCATTATTTAACCGTTCCTGTTAAAGAGAAAACTTTTCCTAATCAGCAAGGGTTTTAACACACTTTTCCTTGCTGCCATTTCCAAATTAAGGCCTTCCTGCAAGTATGATTACGAAAAAATCCGAATTTTTTAAGGATTGCAATACCGTAAAGCACCATTTATACGTTTCTCATTTACACGTCATTTTCATTCATACGTTTCTCATTTACACATCATTTTCATTTATACGTTTCTCATCTACACGTCATTTCCATTTATACATTTCTCATTTGCACGTTATTTTCATTTATACGTTTCTCATTTACACGTCATTTTCATTTATACGTTTCCAATTTACACGTCATTTGCATTTATGCGTTTCTCATTTACATGCCATTTGCATTTATACGTCGTTTCATCCACACAAAGCTTCGGTTATACGTCGTTTAATCCCTTTATAAAATTTACAAACTTTCTGCCTCAGTCATTATTTATACGTTCCTGTAAGGAGAAAAATTTTCCTAGACAGCAAGGGTTTTAACACACTTTTCCTTCCTGCCATTTCCAAATTAAGGCCTGCCTGCAACCATAATTACGAAAAAAATCCTAATTTTTTAAGGATTATAATGCCGTAAAGCACCATTTATACGTTTCTCATTTACACTTCATTTTCATTTATACGTTTCTCATTTACATGTCATTTTCATTTATACGTCATTTTCATTTATACGTTTCTCATTTACACGTCATTTGCATTTATACGTTTCCAATTTACACGTCATTTGCATTTATGCGTTTCTCATTTGCATGTCATTTGTATTTATACGTCGTTTCATCCAGACAAAGCTTCGGTTATACGTCGTTTAATTCCTTTATAAAATTTACAAACTTTCTGCCTCCGTCATTATTTATCCGTTCCTGTTAAAGAGGAAATTTTTCCTACACAGCAAGGGTTTAACACATTTTTCCTTCCTGCCATTTCCAAATTAAGGCCTGCTATTGCCTCAAGATAGGCATTAAAGGTATGATTTTTCTCACTTTTTTTATAAGTATTTCATTTAAAATTTAATTATTATTTCTATACTGTATAGTAATATACTCGTTTTATCTTTAAAAGATTTTAAGATATTAATTCAAAATGAATTTGCACTATTAGCATTATATTATCAAAGTTGTAGCATTATATTATCAAAGTTGTGGCATTATATTATCAAAGTTGTAGCATTATATTATCAAAGTTGTAGCATTATATTATCAAAGTTGTAGCATTATATTATCAAATTTGATCAAAGTTTTTTATTAAAATTTCGATAATACGCTTTTTCATTTATACGTCGTTTTACATCGGTCCCTTGAAGGACGCGTAAATGGTGCTTTACAGTACTTTATACATTTCGTACATCAGAAGATAAATGCCAACCAATATATACAGAACTATTGGATGAGATACCTAATAATGAAAATTTATCGGTGCATGTGAGCTAAAACTATCTTCATAGCTAAAATTAACGCTGAAAACAGTTTTTCTTGGAAACTATTACTAGAACAGAAATAGAAGAATTCGCGTAGGATTCATTCTACCAGTAGAATTGAAACCTCACGTTATGGTGAGGATGGTTATGATTAGGTGAAACACAATAATTTAATGGATGGTTCAAACTTAAAGTGAATCAAGTCCATGAGATTCATTTCTGAGAAAACAGATCTCAAAGTTGATTAGCTGCATTAAAAATAGTAGTGGACTTCTATTTATTCTTGTTGTCTGGTGATTACAAATTGAACTATGGACTTGAAAAATTTTTTCACGTAAAATATAACATTTCTATATCATAATGGCAGTGTTAGTGCAAATTGGACAAAACATGGACTTGTTCCACTTTAACTCGAAACCCTCCAAGTAATTTTAAACACATAAAATAAAATGTTGGATATCGAAATCTATTCTCATTCGAAACCTGAACCTTTGATTTCATGAATGGCGGATAAATGAATAAATTGTTCCTCAAAAGTAAGTTTCGTCATGTAAGGATGCTTTCTAGAAATTCTTATTTCGTAATCCGAAAAAGTAATATCCTAAGAGCATGTAAATGATTGCCTTTTTATTCATTGAAAATGCTTCAAATCTAATCTTAATGTTTTATTATTATTGTTGTTATTTGTTGTTGTTGTTGTCTATTTGGAAGCATGAACGAAAATATTTTGATAGCCTCAAAACAATCATAAATGAAGCTCTAAAAAGCAATCTAAATTTAGATGTTTTGTAATTTCTCTTACCATTATTGAAACTCGTTACCTCAGAAAATTCTTGGCATGAGATACGAAATAATGAAAAGTTCTCTGTGTGGGGAGAGCTTAAACTATCTTCATATCTAAAATTAAAGATGGAAAAATTTATTTTGGAAACTAATAGAAGAAAACAGAAGTAGAAGAAATCACATAGGTTTCATTTCTAACAGAGAACTGAAACCTCGCGTCATGGTTAGAAGATGTTTACGATTAGGCAGAAAACACACAAGAATCAAGTAATTTTAAAGACATATTATCAAAAGTTGGATATCGAAACCTAAGACGAAGATTGCATGAATGGAGGATAAATGAATAAATTGTTCCTCAAAGTAAGTTTCTTCATCTAAGGCTGCTTTCTAGAAATTCTTATTTCATAATCCGAAAAAGTAATATCCTAAGAGCATGTAAATGAATGGCTTTTTTTCATTGAAAATACTTCAAATCGATCTTAATGTTTTATTATTATTATTGTTATTTGTTGTTGTTATCGTTTGGATGCATGAACGAAAATATTTTGATAGCCTCAAAACATTCTTAAATGAAACTCTAAAAAGCAATTTAAATTTAGATGTTTTGTAATTTTTCTTACCATTATTGAAACTCGTTACCTCTGCAAATTCTTGCATTAAATTCATAAAAACGAAACTTACATTTACGTCTTGCATGAGATACGAAATAATGAAAAGTTCTCAGTGTGTGGCAGTTGAAACTATCTTCATATCTAAAATTAACGATGGAAAAATTTATTTTTGGAAACTACTGGAAGAAAACAGAAGTAGAAGAAATCACATATATAGGTTTCAGTTCTACCAGAGAACTGAAACTTCGAGTCATGGTTAGAAGATTGTTATGATTAAGTAAAAAAAACACATAAGAATCAAGTAATTTTAAAGACATATTATGAAAAGTTGTAAATCGAAACCTAAGACATGAAGATCGCATGAATGGCGGATAGATGAATAAATTGTTCCTCGAATTCATCTTAGGCTGCTTCCTAGAAATTTTTCTTCCATAAGCCGAAAAAGTAATATCCTAAGAGCATGTAAATGATTGTCTGACTTTTTTTCATTATAAATGCTTCAAGTCGATCTTAAAGTTTTTGTTGTTTGTTTGTTTGGAAGCACGAAAGAAAATGATTTGATGGCCTTAAAACCATCTTAAATGGAGCTCTAAAAAGCAATCTGAATTTGAATGTTTTGTAGTCGCTCTTACCTTGATTGAAACTTACTTCTGCAAATTCTTGTATTGAATTAAAACGAAACTTACATTTTTGATATCAGAACTTTCTTTTCTAACTCTTTGAATGAATATTAAAAAGTATAATAGGCTTTACTCAATTATATAGGCTTTACTTAATTATTCTAATTATAATTCTTCTCTAATCTGTAATGTTTTCCAGTATCTGGAAAACATAGCAAAATTTCAATTTCGTGGTTACAAGATCATGGACTTTAATCCCAAAGGAATCAGTTAGGGTCAGATTTCTCATAGGGTCAATCTAGGCCAGATGTTCCAAACTTTTTTTACTCGCGTATCCCTTGATTTTATTTTTATTTTTGCGTACCCTCTACTATCATATCCACCCCCAACCATCCGTCTATGCAAAAAAGTTTTTATCAATAATGTTAATGGCCTTAAGTCAGCTTAAGAGTCAAATTACTCGAAATTATAACATTTGCAGGACTTACTTTTGATTTTACATTTTTATGCCATTTCTACAGTAATATTAGTTATACGCCACACAAATGAAAGCCGGGTTGTAACAATTTCGCATAGACTTATAAGGACAGCTAAAAATTACACTTCTAAATAATCAATTATTCAAGTGTTATAGTTATTAAATAGCAAGTATTCACTTAAGGAAATAAAATTCTGTAACTTTTTTAATCCCTTATGTTTTCTTGTTTCCACCATTACCAACTTTGATTTCGCGTACCCCCAGGGGTACGCGTACCACAGGTTGGGAACCTCTGGTCTATGTCATGGCCTGGGGCGCAATCTTCAGGGGTCAGATGTGCAGAAGAATTAATAACCAAATATTTACAAATTTTCCAGTGTTGCTTTCAACAAGCCATATAAAACGATATTTTTAAATTTACATTTGTAACATTAAATATACTGATCGATGCATTTTTTGTCTTCTGTGCACCTCATTGTCTCTTGCTCTTCAACTTCTTCGCATTGAAGCAGACTTTCCCACTTCAATAACCCTTCAAACCTATTCATGGACAAAAGCGCGGATGAAGAAGTTCTACTAGATATTTCAGACGATTTCAAGAAATTCGATCAAGTATTTTAGTAGGGGTTATTGTTATGTTATTCCATTTGTAGTGTAATTTTGAAATAAAAATTTAATGTGGTTCAAAGATTATAAAGATTGCATTAAGTGATTATATGTTTCAAAGATAAACTATTTTATATTAAATTGAAAATTATATATTAGTTATTTTAGAGGAGAGGGGGCATAGAATATGTTTTGGCCTAGGGCGTAGAAATATGTAAACCCTGGCCTGGAATCAGTTCACGCAACACCACAGTCACTTGACAGACCTGACTTTCGTAACATCTAAGTACACACTGACTCACACTATGCTGTGACTTCACATTCTTTTGCCTCCTGCAGTGTGCACAATGGATTTCAAAATTAAACTGGTGATTTGCATTCAGTGTGTATCACGAGAGCATGACTTAACCCCTTTCTAATACGTGGAAGCAATCAGAATCTCAAAGCTGAATTATTTTAACGGTTGCATTACTTTCTCTCTATATATTTCGTGTTGGAGAGAGTAAAATGTCAACATGAAAGTTATTGCTTTTCAAAGCTTCTCTTAGCCAAATATGTTCAATTATATTCAGATATATTTCTCGAAAAGAAAGCACAAAATTGAAGAAAAGCATTACTATGATTATGCTTCTTACTGATTAATAGATGACGGACCGAGTGAAGCGAGGTCTACGTTTTAATTCCAGCATTTTGCATATGTCTGTATGTAAGTTTGTTACGCGATTATGACCAACTGCGTTATTCGATTTTCCACAAATTTGGCAGAAATATTTCTTGAAGCAATAGAAAGCAGTGCATATATTTTATTTCCATTTACTTTAAATCCATAACATAATAGTTATTTTAATTATATATAATTGTTATATTAATCAATTTAATTGGGAATAAAAGAGTGAGTGGCAACATTAAGATTATGACATCAGAGTTGTAAATAAACACAGTTCGCTTAGAGCTTTGTATCGTTATTCGCATTTCACTGAATAAGTGCTATCTATTTTGATAATCTTTGGCTATCTTTTAGTTCTAAATTTATATTTAAACTCATTCACCATCTATATAATTTATTTTATTCCTTAAGAGCAGCAGACGGCAATTTTAAGAACTTTCAAAATTCGATTGTAATTGTTAAGCCTAAATGGAATTATCCGACGCTTCTCGCCAATATAATTTCGACTGCCTTATAAATCGTCTGATCTGCAACACAACGACAGCTTTCAGCGTATATATATTTTTTTTTCCAAATTATAACATTTATCGCCAAGTTATTTTGAATTCCATCTTCTTTTTTCTAATAATGTGAGTTGGAAAAAAAATAATTTTTAAAATAATTTCCTCTCTTAAGCACTACAAAATGATGTGAGCATATTCCATTCATTTTCTTGAAAACATGGCACTGTAAATGTGTCTCGTTGTTGTTCGGAGCAATATTCTTTCGAGAACATTCTTAAAGAAATATTGAGAAAATACAAAGAAAACAGAGTTCCTCTCTTAAGCACACAAAGTGATATGAGCACATTTCATGCATTTTCTTAAAAAATGGCACTGTAAATGTGTCGCGTTGTTGTGCGGAGCAATATTCTTTCGAGAACATTCTTAAAGAAACATAAGGAAAATGCAAAGGAAACAGAGAAAATCAGCAATATTCGCGAATCATCTCATCAAAACTCTTTCAAAGAATGCACGCAAAAATTTTGTTAACTAATAAAAGTAAAAATGTTAATACTTATTAATATTTGCGAACCAATGGCGGCTCGTATTATGTAATCTTGGGGGTGCTGTAACTTTTAATCCTTCACAGCTCATGATGCATATTTGTACGACTTACATTTCGTGTCTTTTTTTCATTAACTTTGAGTAGTTTTATATTTAATGAATAAACTTATAATATTTTTCTCTTCTAATTGACAAGTATTTTATCAAATTAATTTTAATAAAAAAATTTAAACTCGAAATTTGTTAAACTGAAATTTTGGAAACACTTGTATCTCAGAAAATTTCTCATATGCATTTCATCGCCATTTATAACTAAAATTTATCAAAAAAATTATTTGGATTGCAAGAAATTTCATTCAAATTTAATTACTATAAAAAACTTTTCAATTAAGTTTTTGTTTATCATTAATTTTCCTTCATTTTCTTACTTATTTTCAAAGTTTTAGTTCGCAAAAAAAATTTTCGCCGTGGTAAAATGTTTGTAGCTGAACTGATGCTACCTTACTCGACAGTTCCCTTTCAGCTTAGAAACGTAGTGGGGAAAGGAAGGGAAAGCATGAGTTCTGTAACGACGCATGCGCGCAGGCGGAATTCGGTGCTGGAATGATCCTCAGTTCTCCTTTACTTTAAGTTTCTTTCTGCTTTGTGCATCATCTTCGGGTATTGAAAAGTTAAGATAGGGAACTTAACTTTTCTACCTCAGCTTTTCCTAGCGGCTTATTTGAAGATCGAAATCGTTTAATGTAAAATTGCGTTAGACTGTTGATAGAATTAAATATCAAATGCGAAATTAAATAAATTTCCTCAATGGAAAAAGTTGGGGTGCTGCAGTACCGCAGTCCCTATGCACGAGCCACTCCTGTTGCGAACTTATATTTATAATTTCAAATAAACAATTTTTGAAAACCTTGCCGAAAGAAAATAATTCATGATTTAAAATTTAGTCTCTATTAACCGAGTTTTTGAATATCCGAAATAATTACGGTTTTAGTCAGCTCGGACTATCGAAGTTTGCGGTGTCGCTGTTTTTCCTGAAACAGCAAACTTTGATTGCCATAGGTTCTACTGTAGATAAGTAGATCCACATTCTCCCAAAATCATAAAAAAAACATTCATTGCGTTTTTCTCGAAACAGTTGATTTTTGATTACAGAATTGTAATATACTCGCCAATGATACAATTATTTCAGATTTTCTTCTATTAAATTCAATTAAGTTTCAATTTACCATGTTCTAACAGGTTTGAAAGCAAAAATGCATCATAAACAATAACACGTATCTGTACATATTTGCATTTCTGTAGAAAGGAAATTGCTTTAAATTAATGGAAAATATTAAAGTGAAATATCTCAATTCGCGTTTCAGTAAATTTAATATTTAGTTAGCTGTGAAATGTAGAAATGTTAGGGGCATTAAATTATTATTTCAGTTATTTAATTCTTAACATTTCGACTTAAAAAGTTAATCGCTTAAAATAAAATTCCAATTGACAGAATTAAAGAACGAAATTTATGTGTTAGTGCTTTATTCGAAAGATTTTTTGTTATGTTTTGTTTCCTTGTTTTCTTTTCAGTTCATTCTGTGATTTTTTAAAAAAAAGGAGAGTTTTTCACGTTTCAAACGGGACGTTGAAATGATTTATGCTGATTTGATTATAATTTTCTTTTGGTTTTTAAGGGTCTGTGACTGTAATTTAATAAGAAAATAAATACAGTAATGTCTTCTGATATCTTTAATTTCAATCACTGGTGATATCAAAAGATCTTATCATGAAATAATAATATCAGATAAGATTGTCCAGATTTCTTTTTAAAAACTATAATGCTTTTAAAATGCATTTTATTTAATTTTCAGTTCTTGATAAGAATAAATCATTAAAGAAAATGGAAATTTTCATTTAAATTCATGTAATATTCACAATTACTTTGATCATACAGAACAAAAAGAATACTTTTTATAATAAAAAAATAATAATAATGATAATTGTCTTTTAGTGTGATACCGATAATGTGTAATCGATTTTAATAACAAAAATACTCCGAATTAAAATTCTCACGAAAATATTCCGCCTTAATAAATAACATGAAATGATTAAAGTTATAAAAGCATTTCTAACAAAACACGAAATAGGGAAAAAGTCAGCATTAGCTCAGTGAAGGGGGTGTATTGATGACTTGGATATCTGTCTTGATACACCCCGTTAAGGCAACGCATTTGTAGATTTTTTAACCCTCTGAATACTAGCTTTCAAGTCTTGAAAATTTGATTTTAAATTGAATAATTTGATCTTTATTACATTTAGCCAAGTCTCTGAAATCTTAAGAATATTTTATCCATGGTAGTTTAAGAAATTATACACGTGGGCATGAGTACTGCTTCCGAACTCAAAATGAGAAACGGAAAAACACGTGTGAAACGCTTAGAGGGTTAAAACGATTAAGCCATATCCCTCCATTAAAATGGTTTGTGTTTTATTAAAAAAATGTTGCTGTCCATTCTAAGCCCTTAAATCTCGCTGTCCAATGCTTTGGATAGTCCCTTGCTGTCATCTTTTGATTGTATATAAGTAATCATATTAGTTAATTATATTAATTAATATATATTAATTAATATATATTTAATTATATATACTGTTATATTATCCTACCAAGTGTATTAATCTCAAGAAGATGTAAGATGGAGGGACAGGGGGGAGGGAGAGGAAAATTTTTCTACATCCTCGTTTTGCTGAAAATTGTTAAACCCCTCTTTGTTATATGGTATTCTTTCTGAATCTTGTTTAACCTTCCGCTAATCACAATCATTTTCACCCTAAAATGGCCGCAATGAATTTCTCCGATATAAAATCTACTACATTATCTTATTCATCCGATTTTGAGAATTTTGCTTCTGTTACTAAAATAGTTAGTCATAATGAGAATATCAATTATTCTGTAATAAAAATTCGAATTGTAATAAGTTAAAGCAGCTAATTGATGCAAATTGCGTGCGTATCTATTTAGATATTGCAACTATTGGACAATTAATTAAAATTATTTATTATTTTTTGCTTATAAGACATTGTACTGGTCATTTTTAAATGTAGTATAATTTTAACAAATTACTTCCATTTCCGATACTGTATTTTGATAATAAGAAGGGTGCTAAAAGCTTTAGTTATAAATTTTTACTGACGTTCCAAATTCATTCATCGGAATTTGCCTGGTTTGATAATATTTGAGTTCTCCACTAACTGCACTAAAAAACTTCCAAAAAGTCTGGAAAGAATTGAACTCGAGATTAGTAATTTTCCTTAATTATTAAAATGAGGATCGCCACCAATAATGCATGCACAGTATTGGACTGTTCAAAATGAAAGAAATTCTTACTTACAGTCTTGTCTCGGTAAACATGGAGGGTGGCATGAATTGATGTTGATAAAACTTGCTGGCATTTTATACATATGCCAAGATCTAATCGTTATCAGCGGTTAACGATCATTCCTCTTTTTCTGCTTGATCATATTTATGTTCCTGGACTAGGTTCAGGTTGTTCTTTGTGCTTAAGTGATTTCAGAAACAATTATGTTCTGTCAAAGAAGAAATATAATGTTTCCAAAATAAGTAAATAGAAAGGTGTTCCACGTACTACATAAAAATAACTAAAAAAAGAATAATTTTTCGTAATTTCTTAAAATTGCTGTTATAGAAAGAATTCATTCACAGAGCTGCAATACTTAAAAAGAAACAAATATCAACATAAACCAATATATACAAATATAATGTTTGAAAGAAGTAGATCCTGGTATCGGAACAACTTGTAAGCGTTCACATAATTCTGTACCATGCCAGAATTTTTATTTTCAACATTTACAATTGTTGTGAATTTCTATAAGTTCAGCGTTCATTTTTTTCAATATTGAAATTAAAACTGTCTCTACAGTTAAGGGATAAATATTAAGTTCTGTGTCAAACAAGCTATAAGATACCAGCATAATTCGGGAAAATAATTAAACGCAGGGTGAGTAATTATTTTTAAACTGTGATAATCAGTAAAATTACTCTCACAATGTTGCACAATTTGAACAGCAGGAAATACAACACTTACTATCCTATTTGAGCAAACATGAAGGCTGGCATGAGTTAGTGTGGGTACAACCTGTGGTGCGACACTTCTATTTCTGCTCATATACCAGCATCTTTATTACTATTATTATATAATTATATTATTTTTATCACATCGTATTTGAATATTGAAATTAAAACTGGCTGTGTAGTAAACAAATAAATTTTAAACTCTCCAACAAACAAATTGGAAGACACCAACATAATTTGGGAAAATAATTCAATGCATTGTTAGTGATAATTAGTAAGATGGCTGACACAAGGCTGCGAAATTTGAAAAGCAGGAAATACCAACACTTACCATCCTGTTTGAGCAAACATGGAGGCTGGTGTGAGTTGGTGTGGGTACAACTTGTACAGACACACGTATTTCTGTACATATGCCAGGATTTCATCGTCAACAACGATTAATGATCATTCCTGTGGACTTTTTTAGGTCGGTGACTGAACTCTGAGGACAGATTTCTCGCTCTTGGTCCACACCTGGATCATTTTTTTTTCTGCTCTCTCTTCGATATTTTTGTCCCGTCGGGCTTTTCTAAGGCCCACCAACGAGATATCACTGGGATACCCTGCAGAAAACTAGGAAACCTTTGCCATGATCCATTGTGCCCTGGCACAAGGCAGCCTTTTTGGAACATGTCAGCAACTTGATGGATCACATAAATCACCGTTCGGCAGTGGCTTTTCCTCCCTCTTTCACAAGGTTCCAGGTCGAGAACTTTTTTCCTGCCACCAGTTCACGTCCATTCTTCCCACAGTAGACGCGTGCGACAGTCCGGACGACCAATTTGCATAGAACAACGAGTGTTCCGGCTGCTTTTTTAACCATTTTTCAAATGGCTTCCTCATAAGTTAGCTTTCGCGTGAAATCTTGGTTTTAGAAATGTTCGAAATTCGGTTCCGGGTCCTAGAGAGGTAATTTATGACTCGAGTGGAGCCATCGAAGTTTCTGAAAGAATCTATTTAGATTTTGGAGGGCCACCATTACACGGTCTGCTCCGGCCACATAAGCAACCTGCATTCGAATTTGATAAATGTCGTTCGCCATATTGGTTTGCTGTTGTAAACAAATTCATTTTGTCATGTGTCCCTGCGGGCAAGTGGATCGGTAGAGGAATTTCTAATTTTAGAACTTAGGTTATGAAAAGTATGAAAAGCAGAAAAACTACAGATAGATATTTATTAGTTTTTCATCGTCTTTTTACAAATTTATGCAATTTTGATATTTATGTCTCATAAAGAAGTTGTTGTTGTAGTACCAGTACTGTTGACTGTGAATTTAATATGGTTCTTCGATCAAAAATTTATATTTTATACATCTGAGAAAATATTTCCTATTTTGTAGAATTGAGGGCGTTATCGATGGATCTATTTAAATTAAATACATACAAGTAAAAAGAAAATATCGCTAGCAGAACTATTATTATTTTTTTTTCAATTTACAGTCTTAAAATCTATTTAAATCTTCTACAAAAGAATCTGAGGTGGTTAAATACTTAAAGAACTTCAATGATCTTAAAACATTGCTCATGATACAATATAGTTGAACAAACTTGAATTTTGTTTCCTTACCTGAACTAAATTCGATGTAATTTATAGAATTATCTCATCTTGTGTGTGTTGCAAATGCTTAAGTTTTCATTATTCTGTAACTTATTTCTGAAATTCACCTATTAGTCCTCTTCATATTCATCTTGATAATCAATTTTAGAAAAGCAAATAATCATAAAAAGGACTTTTTCCACAATAAAGATTGTAGGAAAAAGAAAATGACACTTGTTTTAAGAAAAGGGAGAAATGAGGATAATATAGAATGTGAAAACACTGCTTGCTTATTTCGGCTTAAAATGCCGGCACCTTTAAAGTTAAATTGAAACAAATTTAATATGAAATATTGAAATTTATTATGCTGACATCAGGTTAGATATGTTTTGAAAACTAATTAATTAAATACTTTAATTTTTTCCTCTATGCATGAAGCAATGAAATAAATTAGTTATTAAAAAGATTTTTCTAAAGAATTTTCAGATTCATATTTCCATTAGCTTTTGCTTATCTTTCATTAACTCTGTTTCAAATCTAAAATATGTATAAGAATAAAACTGTATTATATATAAAACTACGCTAGAACTCTTTATTAAAAAAAGTTTTCCTCTAATGTAAAATTTAAAATTTTTTATTGAAAACAGATAATAGGATGCCTATGTTCTTTTCCTTTCCGGTTGGGGAGGGGGGGGGTACATTCTATTTCAACAAGCAGTTCCAAGTCTAAATAATCTTCATAGAAATATAAAATAATTCTTTTACTACAAATGCAAAAGAATTCCCGGAAAAATACACCAAAAATATTTGTCAAAAAGGAGAAACAGCATATTCAATTGCATATTTTCCTTCTGTTTTCCTTGTAAACAAAAGGATGTATCAAAGCAATTAAGTTGTTGACAAATTCTAGATTATCTCTTGAAGCACTGCTACGAATTGTTCTGAAGACTGAAAACAATTTATGAAGAAGTGATAGATAAAGAGATTCTTTGTGGAATAGTTTGATATGAAAAATTAATAATCTATATATTTCCATATAAGGAAAATAATAATTATTCTATTTAAGGAAAATAATCATTATTTCCATGTAAGGAGAATAATAATTACTTCCATGTAAGGAGAATAATAATATATGTTAGACTTTATATCAATAGTAAATTTGTTAACTATATTTGCAGCAACACTTTATATCTAAGATTTGTTTTAAAATCAACACTATCATTAATAGTGCTCACTATTATTCATAGTGATCACTATTATTAGTCATCACTATTATTAATAACATTTCAGTGTAGAAATTGCAATTAAAAGACAGTTTAACTTAATTTATGTTGTAGAGAATCACCTTGAATCTATGAATTTCTGAATCTAGCGAAAATGTAAAAAAAATCGAGAACGATTCTTTCCTTCAACTAAAAGCGCGTTGTAGAGGCGACTTAAACCAATCTTTTTCTTAAATTTAATTTAACTTCTAATATTGAATTTAGCTGTTTTTTTAATAAATTGGGAGCATTAAAGTATTTTTGGAAAAATATCTTATGTGTGATAAATTTCTACCTTCTACTTATTCTGACAAAATATATGCTACTTTAAAAATGTTATACTAAATTTTTAAAATTGAATATTTTTTATTTAGCTCAAAATTGCCTTTAAAATGTCTAAGCTTTGAATTCGAACTTGTAATTTTCCTTTTTTATTACTTTAATAACAATTTGGTAACTATTAGACTTAATTTTATAAGCGTTTGATGAGAAATTCATAATTAACTGCGTTTGAATTTTGACAATCTCTCGTAGAGTATTCACAATTAAACAGAAAATTTTCTGTGTTCATTTTTTATTATCTTTTGATTGCCATAAACGAAATATTTCCGTTGATTTTGTTTGCCTTGTCATTTTAATGGAAATAGTTTCATTAATTTTATTTTAATTAAAATGCCATTACAACTGTATTCTTACAACCCTATTATTCTACTTTTCCTATTTAAATTCAAATAACACTAATATTTAATTGTTATTTTCTAATTATTATTTATTTTAATATCTGATAGCTAATTTTTAACTACTCTAATTGTAAATGACTGAGCGCAGCGATGCCCTGTTTTAACTCGAGAGTTCGGCATTTCTTCTGTTTGTCTGTAAATTTGTTCGTTACGTAAAAGCGACCAAACGCATCGTTCTATTTTCTTCGAATCTGACATGGATGTTCCTTGAAGTCATTAAAAACGGCGCATGTGTAAGAATTTTTAGTTTTTGATTTCGTTTCGAGATGGAGCCAGTTTTAATTTTTCCGTTTCAGATAATGTTCAGCTTTTTTCAGTGATTCTAGCCAAACGGTTCATGCTGTGAAAATTTGTAGACTACATCCATTCTCCAACGTAAAATTTTCTGCAACTTTGTTCCAGTACATTTTAGAAGCAATTCTATGGTTTACCTGCAAACGAAAGGCAAAGTTTAGAAATAAAGTCATAGAAGAGTGTTGCTGACCTACCAACATCGAGAATTTGAAAGAGGATGCTTCCTCTTCCTCTCTAACCCCCCTCTAGACTACGCAATGACAACATCGGCTAAACCAGTGTTTCCAAAACATTTTTGTGCCATTCCCCACCTAAGATTTTCTCAACTTCTTATGCTCCTTATGTTACATATACATGTATTTTAATATTCACAAAAACTGAATTGTTCACTGAAGAAACAGAAATGATAGATTTTAGGAAGAAATCACAATGATATTGTTGAGAAGCAGTAACCAAATTTTCAAAACATATAATGCAGGACTGAAATCCAAGTACGAAAAAGTTTTAATGATTTTTTATAATACTTTAATTATTAGTAATTATTTATTGTTTAAATTTAGAGAGATCCTTGCGATTGGAGGTGTTATGTTAAGTGCCAATTTAGTTAGCTTCAGTCTCATGTTTCCCCGCTGTGTGATATCTAGCCGATTTTTTTCTTTTAGCAGAAAATCATTTAAGGGCACTAAAATCCACATTCAGTTAAATATGAAGATGGAAACGACAATAGTTTTCTTCCACATTTGCTTGAATTTCGATATTTGATTTCTGTTTCCTCTTAAAGCCATTCCATCGCTCCTTTTATATTAAATAAAGTTTTAACTGACATTTTGCATTTGTGCGAGTTCTTTTTGATACTATATCCCCCCCCCCCCACTTAAAAATCAAATTTCCCAAGATCGGTCCCCACATTGGGAAATATTGGGCTAAATTTTTTAAAACTATTTTTTTTCCTGTTGCGAGGTTTACTGTTCATAGAACAGCTAGCATTGTAATATTTTAATACGAAATTTATTTAATCTGGTGAGTCAATTTCCTATAGAGATCGTATAAAATATTATATGAAATCTGCGTGACTGATTTTAGTTTTGGAAGAATTTGCGTAATCTTCGATTGCAGAACTTCAGCAAAATAGGCACATTCACGATTGCGATGTCTTAGGATATTAATCAGTTTTATGTTTCAAAAGAGAACAGCGTAATACCGAAATCTTGAAATCCAAACTTTAAGTTCAGTGAAAACTAGTCATACTTTGAATTTCAGAAGAATTAAATTCATTTTAATGAAGTTCTGGAACTCTTAATTTTCTAATTGAAGTGTTAGAATCATTAAAAACCTCGAAAGCTGAAGACGACTGCATCATAATTAGAATTATTAAAATTTAATCAGCACGTTTCTTAATTCGCACGTTTTATCTGAGTGTGGTGGGTTATACAAAGCACATTTAGCAATATAAACAGATTAAGAATCAAAATTTGATATTTCCTTATTTTTTCATGCAGTAGGTTTTCATTTATAAGAATTTCTAGTTGATGGATTGGTCAGAAATGAAATCCATAGAATTACAGTTAATTCTGATGAATTTTTTAGCAATAACAAATATTTTACGTCCCTTTTTTATTTTTATTTTTTATTTAGATATTTGTCTATCATATTGTTCAATAGTAAAATTATTTTTTTCATTTTGAATAAATTAATTATAGCAGAATAATTTATTTTTCGTGCAATATATCTGTTATGGGTGCAAATTATTTCTATAAAAGTGAATAAGATCCAAATTAAAGTGCAAATAATTAAAATTCTTATTTTTTCCCCGTTCAGAAATTTTCGAATGTACACAAAATTATTTTATCAATGGAGGGAATATTTTATAAATGTGTAGTCTATTATATTTTGGGCCTGAATGTAGAGTAAGCAAGTGGTAAGTAGGAATATAATGTAATTCCGACGAGGACATTTAGAGAATTAACTAGATGACTCAAAGAATTACAATCCGCTTGCATAAAGCAACGATAATAACTAAGGAAAGAAAACAGCAAATTAAGACATTATTTGTCAGCGGATTTAAATGCTTTTTGGAGCATTTTAATGATGTTAATAAAAAGTTCCTATTTTGAGGCATTTTGTAAATCTTACGAAATCTTAAGAAAATAAGTTTTCGTGTGTGGAATAAAAGATAATTTTCGCATGTACGGCTCGTTTAGAATTTTTGTAGGCAAAATCGTTCAGAAAAATGATCAAGATTTGAAAATTTCGATTAAATTTCCTAAGAAAAGAATGTTTTGAATAGTGCTTTTTTTTGTTTATTGTTGCTAACTAATGTATTATTATATTGTAGTTGAATGTCTTTAGTACGTCTTTCATGGTACAGTTCCAAAACGATATACTAACGATAGCGACATACAATCGACTTTTGGTTCAAATTGCCTCACTGGTGTGGTGCTGAAGTTTGGAGAGGGAGGTTCCAGCTCTTGTGTCGTCCTCGTCATCTGACCGCGGTTCAAAATTACGAGGTCCGTCCCAAAATAACCGTGATATTGCTTCAAAACGGGACTTTAACTAAGACTAAAAACTTGTCTCGAATTGCAATAAACTACTTATTTTAGCCGTACAAAATAATAGTATAAGGATAATTTTAATTAGATTTCAGAACATTCTTAGTAAATAAAAAAATCTATTAGCAACACAATATTTCAACAAGCATTTTTTAAAAATATTATACCATCTAATTACATATCTAATACACATATCTAATTTTTTCGACACGATCGCAATACTGACTATATAAAACTGGATATAAATCAAAAACTTAATTTTTCCGAACATTTACACATTTT
Organism: Araneus ventricosus; assembly: GCA_013235015.1. NCBI lineage: Eukaryota > Metazoa > Arthropoda > Arachnida > Araneae > Araneidae > Araneus > Araneus ventricosus. The sequence continues at coordinate 1,591,741 of BGPR01000048.1, read as the reverse complement.
CAAAACCTTTATTTTTTTATATTATTATAATTGCTGGGATATATAAATAAATTTTAAAAATTCCAACTTTTAACTAATTCCAAAAAGAAAAAATTAAATTGTTATAAAGATTATTGTAATACAAATTAGAGTATTTATATTACATCAACTTTTCTTGAGTAACAATATACTTATTATTCCTTATTAAAATTTTTATCACAGTGCATGTAACAATAAAATTTAGTTTTAGGTGTTCGATATATTGTCATATTTTAGCAGTGGCGGCTCTTCAGCTCAGAAACAAGCAGTGCTGTAGAAGTTGTATTGACCTAAGTTATATAATGCTGATTTATTTTGGTATGTAATGATGATATACTAAGAATTGATAATTTTTGAGTTATAAGCAAAAAACTGGGAAAATGTTTTTTTCATGTTTTTTGGCTATAACTAAAATTCGAACAAAAATTTTTGATGGCAAACCTCAGATTCGTAATCAGCACCCCAAAAAAGATAAAGGAGCAAAAAATTACAACTCCTCCACAATTTGATTTAAAAAAACTACTTAACGACTGGACTACAGAGAGAAAGCGAAAAAAAGGCCAAATAAGGAAGTTTCGAAAAGCGTGAGCTGCTCCGGAGTGCAGCTCACGAGGTTCTAATTTCAATGGGAGAAAGGGTTGCTTTTTTTTTCTTCCGACTGAGAGGTCCGCGTTGCTCAATGAGGGAAATTTCAATTCTAGGAGGGGGAAAATTCTCTGCAGCTCTGATCAGCCTTTCTCTTAATTTTTGATTTATTTCCCGTCTTCCTTTTACGTTTTTACGGCTTTTTGGCATTTTCGATTATCATTAAACTCTTAAAGTGGAAAAGCAAGCCAATTAGAATAAAAACGAAAATACAAATTTTAAAATAATTTCAGGGGGACTGCAGCCCTAATGGACGAGCCGCCACTGTATTTTAGATCATTTTGTTACAATAGATAAAAATTAAAACTATCTTTATACAAGAAGTCTATTTTGGTTTTTAATTCGTTTTAGGAAGCCTCGGTGGCCTTCTGGTAAGGTCTCGTCTTCGTGATCTGAGGGTTCAAGACAGAATTCCACCGAAGATCCTAGATGTAATTGGGGCAGGTGCATGTCAAATCTAGCTTCGTGGGTTAAACGTCTTCCCTCTAGTGCGGTGCGGCAGCTTGGAGAGGGGGATGCCAACCTCTTCTTCTGGGTTCAAAATTATAGAATTTGTCCCAAAATAGCCCCCGAGTTTGCTTTAAAACGGGATGTTATTATATCTAAACTTTGTTACGGAAGTTTGCAATGGAATGCTCAAATTTTATAAGTTGTTTAAAAAATCCGTCTTTTTTAAAGTAGGACTACATTCCTCCCATTGGGGTCTCAGGGAGGAATTTGATTCACACGCCAAAACGCCAGGAAAAACGTTGTATGGGAGATCCTTTATATCTCGGTATAACTACATATGTTAAAAACATAACTAATGTATTATTTTAGAGATAAATGTTAACAACAGAAGTTAAAAAGAAAATAGAAAATCGGAATTGTAGTTCAGCGGCTACTGAGTCGCAAAGTTGGGCAAAAATACGCATGAATTGGTAACGAAATCCTCTATATCTCGGTAATTACATATGTTAAAAACATAACTAATGTCTTATTTTAGAAATAAAGTGTAACAACAGAAGTTTAAAAGAAAATTGAAAATCGGAATTGTAGTTCAGCGGCTACTGAGTCGCAAAGTTGGGCAAAAATACGCATGAATTGGTGACGAAATCCTCTATATCTCGGTAACTACATATGTTAAAAACATAACTAATGTCTTATTTTAGAGATAAAGGGTAACAACAGAAGTTACAAAAAAAATGAAAATCGAAAAGAGTCACGCGAGTAAAGTAGTCCTACATCTTTAACATTAGCGGCTGTTTGAAAAAGACAGAATCCAGTCCTTTTTTTTTTTTTTTTTGTCATGACGGCACTATCCTAAGAACTTATAAAAATCTTTTATTTCCATCATTGAAATAGGAGTGAATCAGCACCAATGCAAAAAGACACACTAAAGCGGTTTTACTCTATCTGTTTTCCAATTCTTAGAGTCGTAACGAAACTTTTCGAATTAAATTGGAATCACGAAATATTTTCCGGCTTGGAGAAAACAGACTCAAGTGGGTAAAATATAAGAAGAAGCGCTGTTCCACGGAGTTCACGAGCGTACACTAAACCTTAGACCCTCACCTTGAGGGTTGAAGGGCTTTATCGCATGTTTATCATTTCGCAAGCCTTCCCTTTGTGCAGGGAATCGGGAAAGGAGGCGGCAGTCGGGTCACTTCGAAAGTGAATCTCTAGGAAGTGACACCCTTAACCCACTGAACTTGGTCCACTACCCTTCCAAGGAAGCCTTTGTTAACCCTTAACGGTAGCTTTCACCCGGCGTGACCCCTTTTTCTCCTGCCACCTTGCGCGCACAAAAGCAGAAGGGTTGCAACAGCTAAGAAGGGATTTTCTGAATCGGTTTTTGATGGAGAGGTCAAAATTCTCTGGAGAGCAAGTCTAGGAGTGGAGCCATGTTTGCCCACAGTCAGGAGGGCGAAAGAAAGGGTTGGTTGATTGGCTGGTGCGTGGGTGGGTGGAGTTTATTGACGCAGGAGGAGGGGATTGGCCACGCCACATTAAGCACGGGTCAAATTTTAAAATATTCATTAAATTCTTAGAAAACATTTTCTAAAAAATAATTTCAAAGGTTACGTCTTAAAAATTTAAAAACGCAACGAAAGGAAAGGTGGATGTTGTTTTGGAATTTTTTTTGGAGTTTCGTTCATCTTTTTTCATTATTATTGTTTTCAAGGGATATTTAAATCAAGAAGAAGCTGTTTCAAGAATGAATGTTTCGCTTAAAAATTTATATTCATTGAAAATTAAGTTTACCTTTTAGTTTTTATCTTAGATGTCAGTCTTAGAATCTGTAATATTTTTTCTTCGACATTAATTAGAATTATTATTGTATTGCCGTTCTGGAATTCTACGGCCGATTTCAGAAATTTTAGTTTTTCCTATATGAACATTATTTTAAGCAGCAATTAATCACAATTTTCAGTTAATGATCTGAATTGTTTAGAATTCAGGATGAAATTTCGCATGCTTTAATTTACTATTTTACTTCTTGATTAAAATATAAATGCAGAAATAAGGCGCATTTAACCTGATTTTTTTTTCTTTGTAATATATGATATTTTAAATCAGCATTAAAAATATTTCAAGAAGACTAGAAGGTGTTTTGTTTTTAATTCTAACAGCTTGAGCTCTTTCTAAAGACTTATTCTTGTACAGTTAACTTTGTCTAGCTAAAACCTGGCCGCTAAATATTTTCACCAATATGTTTTTCAAACAATACACAGTTTTATATTCACAATATATTTCTTGGAAAAAAGAAAAAACGAGTGTTATGAATCCGACTTCATTTTAGAGTCTAAGACTAATATATTTTTTATTTTATTTTTAAGAAAAAGAGGCAAGCGGCTTATGACGTTCTAAGGTGACATCCGTTTGCTGCGTTTTCAGTTAGTTTTAATACTAAATTTCAAGAAAATCTCGTGATTTTTCCAATAAACTAATTTTTCCAAACATATTAATTGATTCTTCATGCGATATATATGATGTCAGAATATAGTATGAGATTCAACGGATTAAATTATTTCCGGTATACTTACAACCAAATCGACCAAACTTAAAGCAAATTATGTCAAACTAAATACATTGACAATTCAAGTTACCAAAAAGTCGCAAGATACAAACGACAGCGTGTTTCTAAGCGTCTTGGGGCTATAGAAAGATACTCCATGGAATTAAAGAGCTTCTAATTTAAATATAGAGTTTTATGACAAAGAGTATGCATTCCCGGTTTTTTATGTAAATTTTGATTAATTATATCAGATATATTTGAATACATTAGGCTGATATTCAAGGCTAATGATACAAATCGTATTCTCTCCATGCTGTGAACTTGATATGCCACTGACTATAAAAGAATTACAAATTAAATGAAATTCAATTCTTCTAAGAAAAGAACAGTGGCGGAGGAAGAAATGAATAAATTCCGGGGGCGCCACTTTAAGAAGCCTATGCGAAGACACAATAATAATACATTTATTATAGTTAACAATGTCTAATATAATGTGAGGTGGGGCGTAAATATAGCATGCCCCAGCGGCCACTTATCCTTGTTACGCCACTGAAAAAAAATCATGCAGTGCTTGTCTTTAGACTGAGATGGAGTTGGCACTAACTACACAAGTATTATTAGAAAAAGACAGAGGCGTATTAACGAGGTGAGGCAAAAGGCTATAGATGCCCGGGGCGTCAGAGGGGACGCCGTGAAAACAAAATAATTATTCATTTATTTTAGTTAACAATGCCAAATATGATGATGGGTGGGTCAAAGTGATGATATCCCCCAAGTGCCATTTATCCTTGCTACACCACTGGAAAAAAATAATTTAATCAAGTGTTTTAGACCAAATTAAAAAAGTACTGAGGTAGGCCCAGAATGGAGCCACGAAGACAAAATAATTACTCATTTATTTTAGTTAGCAATGCCAAATATGATGAGTGGTAAAGTAATGGCATCAGCCAGTTGCCATTTATCCTTTCTGCGCCACTTGCAAGGAATCATTTGATTAAGAACTTTGAACCAGATCAGGAGGTAATGCGGTAGGCCCAGAATGGCGTCGCGAAGACAAAATAATTACTCATTTATTTTAGTTAGCAATG
>BGPR01000048.1:1493736-1583524 GCA_013235015.1 Araneus ventricosus | reverse complement strand
GTGGTCCAATCTGGGCAACCAGTCATCCCTCTAGGCAACCGGTTTCCTTCATTGGACTGAATATTTTTTGCTCTAATTGTGCTTAAAGAAATTAGTGGTCCAATCTGGGCTAGTCGTCCCTCTACGCAACCGGTTTTCAAGATTGGACTGGTGACAAAATTTTTTAAAGCTATTTCTTTCCCTACTGTAAAGTGTATTTAATAATAGGTTGACTGCACTGTTCTGAAGATAAATAAACTACAGACAATTATATTTCTTGTTCCCCATTAAAATTACTTCTCAGTCAGTGTACTTAAAAAAATTTCCAGCTGGTCCAAATGCGTCGGCATTCCCCAATAGTTCATATCCGAGAAATTGAAAGGATCGTTTCTGAAAAATTATGCAAAGGCACTTTAATAACAAAGCTGTAATTTATCACAGAGGATCGATTCAAATTGTATGTAGAATAGAAAGCTATGAAAGTTTAAGATTAAAGCAACAAAAATGGCAAAGAAAAGTAAATTTCAAGAAGTTTATTTTATCCTTACCACATACCTTTTGGGTTTCCTAACCAAAATTACACTACTTAGACAACAAAAATCAGATATTCTTAGAATTTTAATTGTTGCTTTTTCTCACTTTCTTTGCGCTCTTGCACTATAAAAAGAAGCCAACTTATCCACCAAAAGTTGCCCAATTTTCGCTTTCAAAAAATGTCTAACTTCCACCACAAAGGGCGATGGTATTTAAGGCCCCACCCGACAGCGCAGATCTTCCGCAAAGTGCACTTAAGGGTCGATGCTCCAGAGAGCAACTTGAGTTCTGTTTACTTCCCCGGTCACACTAACAGGTGCTTGCGCCAGCGACCGGCTACTGTAATGGAAGCGCGCCCTAGAGAGGCTCTGGTTTCGGATACGAGTACACAAGAAGAGCAAACAAGGGAGGAGAGATCCTCCCACCTGCCCAACACATTTGGGATTTTTCGAAATAGTGAAAGAACGACCAGAGAACTTCTTTTTTAATTGAAGAATTGTATGTTTAGCTGGCACTTAAAAGAAAGGCATTGTTTTCACTTTCTTGGATACGATTTATAGAAAGAAGAGGCGTATTCATCAAAACATTCGAACTCTGTGTCGAAAAATTCAAATTCTGTATACATGATGACTCGAAACAGAACAAGCTATAAGGATGAAATTTAGCATGCAGTCTTTACATCGAAATTGTAGACCTATATCAATTTTTGGATGAGGTCCGTCTCCGGAAAGTCTGTCTGTCCGTCTATCCGCGTGTATGTGAGCTCGATAAGTCAAAGAAGCAATGAGCTAGAACGGGGATTCTCAACCTTTTTTCCCTCGATACTATTGATTACTATTTACTATTTGATTACTATTTTTATTTTCGCGTACTCCTATTTCCGTATCCCCCCTTCTCCAACCTATGCAAAGAAGCTTTTATCAATAATGTTAAGGCTTAGGTAAGCTTAAGAGTCAAATGATTTTCTTATTTTTGATTTTACATTTTATTCCATTTTACAATGGTATTAGTTCACCCTTATGTTAATCACTTATGATTTCTTGTGTCAGCCATTACAGATATTTTGAGTTCGCGTACCCCTGGGGGTACTCGTACCACAGGTTGGGAACCTCTGAGCTAGAATGATGAAATTTGGCATATTGTTTTATCATCAGAATTGTAGATTTGTATCGAATTTTGGACCCATCCATCAGAGTTGACTCTCTGTCGGCTTGCTTTTAAGCGAAGACTCAAATACACATCAAACCAAAGAGATCAATTTCAGTATGTAGTCTTGGCATCCAAATTGTAGATATGTATAAATTTTTCGACCTATTCTGTAAAACGGAAGAGGTCCAAAATGCATATTCGATTCTCTTGGCAAAATATAAAACGCAAGGCTAAATAAAAACGCGCCATATTGTCAAAGTGTACGAAAAATTGAGCGAAGAATATTCCCGTTGGTTTTTAAAACTTCTTCCATTTATTTAACTGCAGATTTATTTTTTCTTAAGAATTAAATCATTACAAACCACTTTAAAAATAAATGGCAGTATTAGAACTAGCATATTAATTCAATGATTCTTATTCCCTTTGAAAATGTAAAAATAATTGGCGTAACTCTTGTGTTGGGTGAGCAATTTTTCTACTTCTGGTTTCAAAACGATGAAGAATAAGTTACAATGCACATAGAACTGCGTCATTCTATTAAGAGTCGTTCGCCTTAAATCAAGGGTTCTTTATAGACACTAGAAAACCAAAATAATCAAGAAATCACCTAGATCTGAATCTTTTCAAAGTTAATCGACAAATAATTTCGTCAACTGAATTTTTTGAGATGGGTTCTATCATTCCTCTCTCGACAGACTTACATTTGGAAAAGAGGAAGACTTTTTTCACAGAAAAAGAGGGCAATAACGATTAGGTTCATTTCAGATTTGGAAATATTCATTAATATCAACAGCTTTGATATCTACATAATGATGCTTTTGTAACGATTGCTACAATTTAAGTCATTGTTTGTATTGGTTATATGAATGAGTATACTCAAATGCTCCATATATATTCTTGCGTGCTTAAACACTCTCCAATTTGTTTAGGTACTTTTAAAATTAGATTGTCTAAATTCGCTGACACGCAACGAAAAGAGAGATTCTTATATTGTAGAATCACAAAATTTTTTATATTGCAGAATCGCATATTGTCTTATGTTGTCTGTCGTCAAAAAATTAACAGATGACCTTTAAACGACTTCCTAAAATTGAGAAAAAGAATTGTGAAGTTTAATTTCAGATAATGGACTTAGTAATCGCTCGCAAATCTTTTCGTAATCAAACTCGCGTAAGACAAACACCAATTTTGTCCCATCATTTTTCACTTCTCAGCAACATGTTCGTTTTTAAGGCATCTTAAGAAATTAAATTATCATACTTTTTCCTAAACTAGTAAGTCCTACCTTCCTTACGACCAAGAAAAATTAATTTTAGAATAAAAATTAATTTCTCGTTCAATTTTTGCTTACTGTACATGGAATACAGCACGTACTATGCATTTTTCACATTATGTGCAATAATTATAGTGTATGGATTGATTATTTGTGATTTTCATACAATTTTTATAGTTATTTTAAATAAAAATGGTGTTGAAAAATATACATCTGACTTACGACATATTAGCCGGAATGGAGCTCGATGGTAAGTCGAAGATTATAATTTTAAGATCACTCGGCTGATCGCAAAAACAGCTCAACTATGAGTGATAGACCAAAGGAACATCACCCCGCCCTGCCTAAGCATCCGGGTAAACAACTGAAAGACCGGCCGCCGCAACAGATAGTCGGCCACTGTGGTTCCTGCATAATAACCCCCATTACGAGCGGCTCATGCAGCAACCCCCCGTTTTACCGGGGTACGACCCGTCATCGGAAGTAGGCCCAAAGAGCCACACCGCCATTATTGTGCCATCGGGTTGACGAGAGCCTGCTTACTTATATGGCAGCCTCTCCTCCGCGAACTCACGGTGTCCCCCCGATGGGGCAACTATGAGTGATAAACAAATTCCAGTAAAAATTAAACAAAGACAACCGGAATTATCTTCAACTACTAATCAGACTTCCCTCAGATGGATGACGTTTCGCAAAATGTAAATTTCTTTGGGATAAACATCTTCAAAAATATAACTTAGAAGAAAAACGTGGCTAAGAATTATCGTATAATTTTATAATCATACAGCTAAGGGAAAAATTAACCAGCTATGAGAGATAAAAAAATCTAACAATAATCAAACGAAATACAATACAGCCTGAATTGGCTACGAACCTAATTTCCCTCAGATGGATGACGTTTCACAAAATGCAAATTTCTTCGGGATGAACATCTTCAAAAATGTGACTTAGAAGAAAAACGCAACTTAGAATTACCATATAATTTTATAATGGCATAGCTAATGGCAAAAATAACCCAGCTATGAGAGATAAAAAATTTAACAAAAATCAAACGAATACAATACAGCCTAAATTAGCAGCGAACATAACTTCCCTCAGATGGATGACGTTTCACAAAATGTAAATTTCTTTGGGATGGACATCTTCAAAAATGTGACTTAGAAGAAAAACACAACTTAGAACTACCGTATAATTTTATAATGGCATAGCTAATTTCAAAAATAACCCATCTATGAGAGATAAACAAAATCCAGCAAAACCAAACAAAGGCAGCCTGTATTATCTTCAACTATGAATCAGACTTCCCTCAGCTGGACAAGGCTTTTCAGAATGTAACCTTCTTATGGCTGAATTAGTTACACATCTTCAAGAATGTGACTTAGTAGAAAGTGCCTTTATTTGCCTTCCATTCTTTGCAGGCAAAAAAGAATGAGAAAGAACTTTCATTGTACCTCCAACGAGTGGATGGCAGGTCAGTAACCTGTGTCCAACCTGAAAGTGATAAAATGAAAATATAAGCAAAAGATCTCTTTATATCAACAAACACCCCGAAATAAGCCGTTGCATCAGAGCTTTTATGCCCCGGCAAATAAATAAATAAAGACCAGCAGGGCGATGGTGGGAAGAATTGCGGTGGCGATCCACAGGTAGCTCGAGGGAGACTCCCACATTGGCAGGTTATCGCCAGGGATTTTCTCAGGGGTTTGGGGTGGTTCACACCTGGATGTCCAAATAAACGGTGGGCAAACATGGCAGACCTCGGCAAATATAACTGAGAATGTCGGGTTTTTTCGGAAGAAAAGGTTCGGTTTTAAAGTTGTTTAACTTTTAGTGCTTACAAGAATTTCAATTGTAATGAAATAACGAAGGGTAATTTACGTGACGAACAAATTTGGAATACTATATTAATTGGAAAGATTTGTTTGGAGATAAACTTTAAATGCTGTTCCGAGCTAGGTATGAAGTCATTGTTTTTAGTCTTGCATGATCCTAATTTTTTAAAACCCAGCTCATGGTCAATAAATCAGCTTTCTTTTGGACTTAAAACTCTAAAGGTTTTCTATTCGATTTTATTATTTATGCATAAGAATCATAAAATAAACCCAGGTCTATTCATTTGCTATGTAAGGCCAACTTGTCAGGAAATTATTTTTCTCTTCCACAAAGAGAAATAGACGTGCTTCCAACAAGTATGGGATAAACTTCCTATTGCATGATATCGGAAGTTTCATGTTTATGATTAATGAACACAATAATTTTTCATTTTTACGGCTTTAATTTTTTACTATCAAAACGATACTTTTTTAATATAAATATTGGCTTAATCAATTGTGATAATTATAGCTACTCGGCAAATGATTATGCTTATTTGACAAAGGAACACCAAGTGAATTTATTAGGTTAATCTATTATATATATATTGTATATTGTTTGTTTTGATATATATATATATATATATATATATATATATATATTGGCGCCACAAAATCTAGATTTAATGCCGCATATCAGTTCCCAAGGCTGATAGGTATTTGATTGTTGGAATTCAAATTCTAGGTTGTCTTTTTTCATAGTGTGATAGTCTTTAATCAAACTGTCAAACTGTCTTTTGTATTTCATTTGTATGATTATTGATTAGATAATTTGATAGATTAATATTTGTATATATTGAAAATATAATACATGTTTTGATTCATTGAAATATTTAACTATATATATATTATTGATTTCGCCAACGATTTTTAATGAAAGTACACTCAGGAACTTGAGCGACATGAATAACGTGTTCTTTTAACTAAAGATATCAGCATATATGCGCGACTATCAAAAAGTATAAAACAAATAAATCAAATGATTCTGGGATCAGCAAAATGAAGTAATTAAGATTAGCTGACGCAATAAAATGATCGAGAGTATGACGTGACTTTCGCTTGGTACCGCCATCCAATCGGATAGTAGAAATGCATTCTGGGAACTGCACTTGGGTCGGTCGAAAGCTTCGTCGATTCAGATATGCGAGAGAAAATGTTTTGAATTGATCAATAAAAAATTTCATAGAAAATCGGGGGGGGGGGGGGACGAGATTTTAACAATTCTTGTTTTAAAACAGGGTTAAATATTCCGGTTTATACCTAAAAGAAATTGAAAATGATGGCGTTATTAGAACGTCGGATGCAAAAAAATAAGAATTGAAAGTTAAAAATATAAAGGAAAAGTTACTATTATTTAAAAATTTCTCAAAATTCAGTGAATTACGTTGGAAATTGAAAACAAACTTCATTAGAACGAAAATGGTTTGTTCTATCCGATGGTGCATTGATTGTTTTCCAACGATCATTAGAAAAAATACTACAGCCATAAACGTGCCAAAAATTACCCAAAACAACACAAAACTTTAAATAAAAATATTTCTAGATTAAATTTTAAAATTCTGGCTTCGAGGTGCATTGAGTCACCATTACGACTTCCTGTGTGCCAAATTTCATGGCTGTAAGTGCGATAGATTCGTCTGGACATCACACGCACACACACACGCAAACATTGCCTTTTATAAGTATAGATTATAGAGTAATTATTGAGTAATTTGTCAGGGAGTGAATTACTTTTTTCTTTGATAATATCGGGATGTTTATCATAACTTTCAGAAGGAATGCTTTGTTATGCAACGCATTCGAGACATGTTTGAGAAAGACAAAAGTTACATCCAATAGCATGGGGTGCATGCACTTTGCTTTTGCGACTTGATGGCTTATCGTTATTGAATTCTGGTGAGCAGATGATTAGAATGGAGAGGACACAATTCGGATCTCACTCTTATGGATTTCTCTTTGTGGGAACATTTAAACATAATGTTTATTGCTCAAAATCAGCTACAATCAATGAGCTGATAGCATCCACTGAAAAAGAATGCTCCAAAATGTCAATTGACATGCTTGGTACCGTTTTGCAATTCCATCGACAACAATAGTCAATTAATTCGAACACTTCCCGTAACTGATAAAATTCTACAGTTGTATAAATTGATTTAAATTATGAAACTTTGAAGTATTATGTAACTTTCATGTTGTTTATGTAAGAAATAGTTGAAGTGTATATACTTTTGCCTGGGTTACTCTGCATTTATGGTTCTGGAAAACACATCCTCCCATTTTAAAAAAAAATGTTGTGAAGGACAGTTTCTAATTAGAGTTTTAACGACCCGTGTCCAAGATAAAGAAAGAGAAAATGATATTAGATCTGTTTTGCCTGGCACTAACGGATCAGTTAATTATCTCCATTTGATTCCTCCATAACATCTTAACAACTTGAATTTACTAAGAACTATATAATATTAAAATACTTTCTGCACAATACGCTGCTAATTATTTCTTTTCATTGTATTAAATCTTCTCAGCATGTCAAACTGAGAGTATTCCATGGTAAAAACTGATTTAATACTCGCAGACATTTATAAGAAGAAAGAGGAGAAAGATTATATTTTGATCAGATTGTTGTTAGGAGAAACTGAAAGACGTCCCTCCCCCCAACAATCACCCATTTATGCCCCACGTTATATGCCGATTTGTATTTTCTGTGATTTCTTTGAAGTTTACTGTGAAGCAGATTTAGATCTTCCAGCCCAGCTGAGAGAGTTGAAATTTGAGATTTAAAAAAACCATTATAGGTCATTTATTAGTAATTAATTAGTCATTCTTTGAAAGAATACTATAAAAGACATATAATACTATAAAAGACACAAAAATTGTCCATTTTAAATGGAACTGTATGTCATCTCATTTAGCGATTTGCCCGAAGTTTAATATACAGTAGCGACGATTGGGTGGAAAAAATAGGAGAGTAGGAAATGTATAGACATCTAAAAGTACCCGAGAGTATAGGGGGTAGACAACAAAATTTTCAAATTTAGTTACAAAATCAGCTAGCTTTCCCGGACACTATTACTTTTTTTATAATTTCTAGTTTTAGCCAGCTAAAATGAAACAAAAATTTAATTTTTCCCGCAAAAAGTAGGGGGCGATTGCCCCTTCGCACCCCACCCGACTCGCCGCCACTGTTAATGTAAATCTATAAGGAAGGAAGTTCAAGGATTATATCTTCCTTGAACAGTCCTCCCGTCTGTGGGTTTAGATCAAAATTTACTATAGATCTACGAACTTGATACTATGACTGCATATTAAATTTTATCTATCTATCTCCTTATATTTTTAAGCTGCCGTGCAGTGGCTTAGTAACTGGGAGGGCGTTCAAGGAGGTATAGATGCCCCAGGTACCAGTCTTTGGGCCGCCATGGTGACAAAACGTTAGTGCATTTATTGCACTTTTTGAAGCCAAATACGACGAGAGGGCGAAAAAATAATATTATTCCCGGACACTTAACAATTACATATTGCTGATAATGACAGAGAGCGAAGAAATCATATTATGCTTCGGACCCCACTTACCTTCGCTGTTACTGCTATCGTGTTCACACAGAAGCGGGCCAAGGTAGCTTTACCAACAGGGCAAGGCAACAACATGGTGCTCCCCACACACATATCCAACGTATATTTTTTTTAAATTTATAAGGTGTGCCCAAATGAAAAGGAGACCTGAGCTGCATCGCCGTTGTATCAAATCCCATTTAGTTAATGTGCCAGCCGATAGATGGCGTGGTGGTATTCCCAGTTGCACCTGCGTAGTTAACGGCTTCGCATCAATATCCTCATTTCTGGAGAGTTGTTTCCGCAGTTCGTTGCATGATGGATTCCTCCAGATCAGCACAAAGAGCAGTTATCCAATTTCTTCGCGCAGAAAGGGAGCATGCTTCACAAATTTATCACAGGATGAAAGAGGTGTAAGGAGTCTCGCATGATGCACCATATTCCGGTGGTGTCAGCGTTATGAGGCAGGACGTACTTACCACGCCCTAGACAGGCGCACGTTTTGACCACCAGCGCCACGATTTCGGCTGTGGATGAGCTCATACGGAAGAATCGTCGGATCACCACACATGAAATTGGTTTTGAACTGTCGATAAGTAAAGGAAAGGTGCCTCAAATAATCCACAAAAAGCTTGGTTATGGCAAAGTTTGTGCACAGTGGATGCCAAAGCAACTGTCAGAGAATCAGAAGACGGAGAGAATGGGTGTTTGCCTGACCCAGCATTTTCTACTCTGAAACCATCCACTCCCTTCCTACACCCTGGGATCAGTATATCAATGTCAATGGCGATTATTTATAGTTGTACTGTTCCACATAAACTGTAATTAGAATATTGTTATTAAAATTTCTTTACATATAACTGTAGTCTCCTTTTCATTTGAGCACACCTTATATAATACCTGTATTCTAAATTTCAAACAAAATTTTACTTAGAAATAAATATACATGCTTTGCTAGTAGTTTAGTTTAGTTATATTAATGTCTCGTTTTAAAGCAACACGATGGCTATTTTGGGACGGATCTCGTAATCTTGAACTTCGGTCAGATGACGAGGACGATACTTTGGAGCTGGTACCTCCCTCCCCAAACTTCCGCACCACAGCAGAGGGAGGACTGTTTTACTTGTAAATATGACTTAATTCTAGTACAGTGAGAATTTTTAAACTTCATATATTTTTATGATTATATAGAAATCATTGAAAAAAACATATTCAATAAACAGAAGTAAAAGTGAAGGAATGAATTTTCAAAAAGGTGAGTATACTTTTATTTAGCTTGTATAATAGAATAAAATGCAATACTACTTCCATGAAATTCGTTCCCAAGCCATGTAGAACTAATGAGTTCGTTGGTTAGTTTCGTGGGACAAGAATATTTCGAGAGATTTCTTGTTCATGTTATATGAACTAATTTGTAAAAATAACGGAATGCGTTCGCCATTTTCTTCAATTTTCTATCCATAATTTTATATGTACCGTCAACTATGTAATTTATTTTGGAAAAAGTTAAATGAAAAGACATAATTCTGTATATCGCGAAATCAAGTCATTCTAATAATGAAAAGAAAAAGAGCAAAAACTCTGATTTTTTTATACTTAATTCCGTATTTAAATTCCTGAATCATGCTGCCATTTTCAAAAAAGGCTTTTTTAATGTAATTGCATGTTGCGAAGAAAATTATAAATAAATGTAGGTTATAAATCATGTTGTCCTACATTACAAAAAATTGTGAACTTTTCTTACTTGCGTCCTATTTTGACCAAAGAAACGACTTCTCATTCGTTACTTTTAAGAGAAAAACTTTTGAGGTGCCCATGTTTCCATGCGACAGAATAAGTCGTGTAAGCTTTTCATTAATAAGAAAAATCATGCTGGCGTGATTTAATTTGAAGTTAAGTATCAATATAAATTCAAGTGGCATTTTCAAGTCACTATGCACACTGAATGTATAACTTTGAAAATGTATCATTCATCAAATTCGTCCATGTCTCAATCTGTATCGAAACATCATCGTAAAACGAATCCTCGCTCAGTTCTGTGGTATACCTGGTTTGCACAGAAAAAGCATAATCTGTTCTAGCAAATTTTATAATATTTTTACTGTAGATCGTATTATCAAACAAATCAATCAGAAACAAGGGAGTCAATTCATGTGACTTCAAGGTCACATGACAAACGTAACTGCGCATGTCATCTAAACATGCATCTGTATCATTTAATGCAGATCTGTCTTAAAATGAGTGCGGTACGAAAACATTTTCCAAGCTTCTATTCAACAATTTTGAGTTTCTAAAACTTGGATTGTGGAAATTCCAACGGAATATTTTAGTCTACATCAGACTTAACTTAGATTAACTAGAATTAAATAAGTGAAATTAAATAGAAATTAAAAAATTAATTCGAAAGGTTAATTTAAATTATATAGTTGTTTTCGGGAAACATTTTATAAATTCTTAAAAACAAATATATAACTTAAATAACCCTTATTAAAATAATGCTGAGGAAGACAAATAATTCGATTACAAATAGAATATAATATTAAACTGATACTTCAGACTTCTAGAATTAATAAAAAAAATAGGAAAAATTAATTTCAGTTCTGATATACGAACTAGAATTATATCACAGAAGAAAATAGAAATCAAAAATAAACTATTAATTCGTTCAATAAAAGAATTGTTCTAAACGTAACAAGCAGGAATTGAGCGAAGCGCAGTTGATTCCGAATTTAAAGCGGTGCTGATCATTTTACGTTTATTAAGTAAGCATGAATTTACCCCATAAAAAAATGGATGAAGCCAAATGGTGAAACAATTTGTTAAAACTTTTCGTTGTATGTTTTAACACATTATTAATAATGAAAACAAATGTTTCAAATTTAATCGCTCAGAAATAAAAGCGGGTCTCCATTTTTCTCTAGGAGTTCGGGTAGACACTCGGGTTAATTTGAAGACGAATTTATTTTATTTTATTTTTTATTATTTTCTGCCGACGGATTTTGCCACATAACAGCACTATATTAAAATTACCATCATTTAATGTCTTGAATTTGTATTCCATTGTCCTAACTGAGGTCGCATTTTTTTTTTCAAATAAAAATGGTGTCGTAAATGGAAAAAGTTTATAAAATATTTCACATTCGATCCAACCAGAAACCGGATTTGGAGTTAAAAATAACTTTATTCGGTAGCCCAAGATTATTCGATTCAGCATGAAGCCTCATTTCAAACTTATTTACCTCTTTAAACCAGTGTGGTGGCGAAACTACAGCTCACTTACATGTACTATCCGGCCCGCCTCAGAATTAATAGTAAAATAATTTTATTGTACCATTATTTTTAATTACTGCTTATTACTATTGTTTTAAATTACTGCTTAAATTACTGCTATTTGCTTAGATGAACTATCCGTACCTCCTCAAAATTAATAATACAATAATTTTGTTGTACTATTATTTTAAATTACTGCTATCTGCTTAGATGTATATCCGGACCGCCTCAAAATTAATAGTACAATAATTTTATTGTGCTATTAGGCGGGCCGGATGGTACATCTAAGTGGATCGTAGTTTGCCCACCGCTGTTTTAAAGAAGTAAATAGGTTTGAAATGAGGCTAATAATAATAACAGTATAATCAGCAGATCCCGCCTCGATCCAGATTAAAAACTTTTAGAAATGCAGTCTAGCTTCATTCATCGCCTTAACATCAAAGAATTTTTAAAATAATATATTTTTTTAGTCCTTATTATTATCTCTCCACCCCATTTTGTTTATTTTTTAACCGCTTCTTAAAAAAATCTGAACATCCCTTCTTTAAATACATAAACCGTAATGTGTCCAACTGTTCCAACGTATTTAGAGGTTAAAATTCTTCCACTTGTCGCGTCCGACGCCAGAACTTGCCAACCCATCTTAACATGGGAATTTGGCGACGTTTGGCACCAAAGCAAAGACCTTGAACGCTGTAGAGGGTGCGTGTTTTTTACGGGGCGGTCGCCACTTGTGCCTCGTCCATTGAAAAGGCCCACTTTTTATCCGAAGCTCAGGTGGGGGGATTGGATAAGGTCAGAGTTCGAGCACCGACAATAAGGCGCAAACTTTTTTTAGATCTCGTTCCCACGAACAGAGCATTTTTTATCCATCTCGATTATTATTTTCATTTCTTCTCTTCTGTCCTCCTTAAAAAATAAAATAAAGACGATCTGCATAAAAGAAGCCCCCGATCAAAATCCCAGGACCCCAACGAGTCTAAAAAAGGAATACGTTGGCTCCCCTTTTTTCAGTAGTTCGTCTACCCCACACTAGAAGAATACCTTCTTCGACAGAAGAATACTTCTGAGGAGAAAAAAAGACAAAAATCTTCGACAATGTTCCGTTAAGAAGTTTCTAAAAAAATCGTCTGAAAGAAGAATGCGACAAAAAGTTCATCGACATTTCCCATAGCGGTCTCGGTCAAACAGACAAAGCTTTGCCAAACACCGGTCCCGTTGTTGGAATACAGGTGGTTGCTGTGGATGCATTAATTCGAGAATGCTCTAAGAGCACTTGCTCGAGTTTGTAGCCTTCCGCACCACTAGCCGCAAGACATTGCTTTTTTTTAGGATGTCTTGTAAAATTTGTAGAAAAAATTGCAGGGAGGGTGAAGAGTGCAAGTTTTTGGGAAAGCTTTCACCTCTATAGACATTTTTTTGTTCGGAAACAGATATGAGGCAACCTGTGAAACTCTGAAAAAATGCGAGCTTTTTCGTTTTTGCTCTAAACTAAGTGCAATGTATGTTTTTCCTTTAAACGAACAGACAGACCAACGGTTAACGTTCAGAAACGATGCTAGTTATTATAATTTATATTTGATTTTCGCAGAATCTGAAGCGAACCGGCCGGTCACTACTTCAGCTTGATCCGATCTCCCCGTTAATTTAGGACAATTGGTAATTACTCGACATATTGTCATAGGGATAGAAAATCTGCGGAAAAGAGCAGACAGGCTGCTCTAAATGCTAAAATATTTACAGCGGACCGTCTTTACATGAGTCTTATCCAATCTTTGGATTAAACTAGAACCTCGTTGGTATATATTTGGTTGTCTTATAGATAGAATCTAGTCTTACGGCTTAAAAGCCCAGATATACCTACGCTCAGTGACGGATTTTGTCAATATGAGGTCACAGGCGCAAAACTGACTTGAGGCCCCCTTCCTCTACCCAATGTCTCAACTTTCCCATCGGCTTAGCCCTACGATGTGCGTAGAATAGGTTTTGAGGCCCCCTACCGTTACCATCGATGGTCAACGCCCCTGTCCTTACCCAATATCGCAACTTCGCCGTCGGCATAACTACAATTTACGTCCAATAGGTTTTGATACCCTAACCGAATGCCACTAATTCGCCATCAATCTGCAGTGCTATGTACTTCGAATGGATTTTGAGGCCCCCTGGATTTTCGAGGCACGAGGCGAACGCCTCTAACACCTGTGCGGAAAACCGCCACTGCCTACGCTGCGCTAAATATCATTTACAGCAGCCTATCTTTACTGGAACCTTAACCAATCTTCGAATTAGACTAGGGTCTCATTGGTATAGTAATACGGCTCTCACACACACACACAAGAGCACAGATATAGTTATTCCACTCTAATCGAATGGTTATATACGCTTAAAATTCTAAGGAACTTGTTATATGACAAGGTCTCAACAAGGTGTGCAGTGGGAAAAATTTAAAAATTGCTGTAACGTCGTCGAATTAAGCTAGGACCTTATTGATATATATACAAATAAATATCTCTGGGGTAGAGTCTAGATTTACGGTGCCAGATCCAAGCTATTACTACGTTAAGCCAAGAAAATGGTTATACATTAAACTACCATTAAAATCTAAATCAGTTGTTACATGTTTAGGTCTTGTCATGCCATTTACCTCCACGTAACTGTTCCGGCTGTCAGCCGAAGGAGGTGAAGTGAAGAGTAGAACAGTTGCGCGGGGAACGAGGTGGGAGACGCCATTAATGGTATTGGGTCTCTGCACTGAGGGTGCACGTTTTTGTAGGTGTTCTCGAGGTGAACTCCGAGTTAGCAATTATGAGTAATCTTCAAAGTGAATCGTAATTGTACATATGTGCATAGCTCCTATTTAATCGTATGTAGTAGAATTAATAAACCAGTGTAAAAGAAGAAAGTGAGTTTATTGAAGGCTGGAGTACACAATTATTACAGGTATCAACGAGCTGAACAGATGATAAGAATGTAAAAACTTCGGTAATAACTTAAACAAAATTAAATTGAATGGTAAGCAGCGTAATAATGGTAGAAAGAAGACATATGATATTAAAAAAAATACAATTCGTGTCCTTTCCTGCCTATGCTTAAAAGAAAATAATAGGCATTTAAAAACAGTAAAGTCATTTTAAGATACCCTGTACATACCTGAGCATTTCACTTTGTACTTCGTGGTTAAAAATTCGTGAAATATTGCTTCCGATATGAACTACATTCACCAATCCAGCGATTCTCAACCTGTGGAGCGCTCCCCCTGGGGGGATAAAAATAAATGGGGGGACGCGAGCATATCGAAGAGAAAATATTATTTAAAAAATTGATTAATTTACTGAAAGGAAAGTAAAACAAAATACATTCAGACATAATAAAAAAACAAAATACATATTTACACTGATATTATACACTTGTAAATAGAATTGTATCAGTACTGCACAATGTAATTAATAATTAACTTACCAATACTAAATAAAAATACATTGTTGGTAATTAAAAATGTATTGTTATTATTGTATAAATTGTTATTGTATGAGAGGAGGGGCGCGATGAAAATTCTGGTTGAAGATTTGGTCGCAACCACTGAAAAGGTTGAGAAATACTGCACCAACCCATACTTATTTACCGGCACCGGAAGAAGGGCACCAATCATAGAAACAGAGAGGATATTCCACTGCTTTAGATTAAAGATAAATCACGTGCATCACCCCCGTGGGAGGGTGCAGAGTCGTGATCTATCAGAACAACGATTGAACACGCTCGAGACTATGGATTCCACCCGAAATTCAAGATCGTTTACGAAAGGTCACCCGCGTTTCCACTTTCTCTCGTAGGAAGTTGTAGGAGAAAGTATTTTAATCGCCAAAAACCTCGATACCCTGATTTTGATAAATTTCGGCTTTTAGACCTTACGAAAAAGAAAAAAAAAATCGACGGGAGGCTGTCTCTGCGAAACGGCCGCTGGAATTGAGGGGCGTAGACTTACTTACCTTACTCAACTGTGACTTTCTGTGACTAAAGTAGCTGTATGTGACTATTAACTCTATAGTCTATAGTGACTATTAATCTATTGTGACTATGTGACTCTATCTACATAAAATTCTTCGTGATTTTCACCAACTTTGCACCTCGATTGTGACTAAACCGTAATTACAAATTCTAAAATTATTTTTGCAATCTTCAACGTCCATCTTTTTCTGTTAAATGAAACTAAAACCAACTCTCTGTGTTATTTGGTTGCGGAGCTACAAGCATTTAACTTCAGCACGAAATTCGACGTAATTCAGCAATTCTTGAGTAATATTTCGCGCGATCGATGAATGAATCGTCTTAGTCTGCGTGCGGGCGCATCGGTCGCTGTGACGTCATCAAAATTTTTCGTGATTTTCACCAACTTTGCAACTTGACTGTGACTAAACCGTTATTCCAAATTCTAAAATTCTTTTTGCAATCTTCAATGTCAACTTTTCTCTGTTAAATGAAACTAAAATCAACTCTCTATATTATTTGGCTGCAGAGCTATAAGCGTTTAAAAATACCACGAAAAGCGTCATAATTTTTTCCTTTCCTGACACAACATTAGACCACTATGAAGAGACGTAAGTCTAAGTCAAAATTGTTTCTGAAACTAAATCCGGCTGTGGATACGATAACTCGAAAACGAAGCCAGCTATTCAGGATGTGGTCTGAACTAAGGTGACCAATCGTCAGGACAATGCTTCTTTTTTTAAATATGTCCTCCCTCGAAAACAGTCCTGCTAAATGTCCTGCTTTCCGATATTTGAAGACTAATCCGTAAATCTCCGTATTCTATCGTTGCCCAATCGATCCGTTGCGTGTGATAAGAAGCATTTGTATGTTTTTTCTAAATGAGTGAGAAATTGAGATTGAATGTTGATACTCGAGCTGCAACGCTTGACATGAAATTCAATATGAAGGATATTTCTTTTCGAGTATTTCCAATGTATTGTTAGAAGATGATACATTCACAAAAAATATTCATTCATTGGTAAAGTTCTCATTTGAATAACAGTTAATAAGCATGTAAGTATAGTTACAATATAAAATGTTAGCATTGTTTTTATTACGCATTTGTCATATTATTGTGACTTCTGTTTTATTGTTGCAATAAATAAAAGGGGTTTTTTTATTTACGATATTTTTTTCTTCAATTTATTTGAGTCTTCCTTTCCAATGTAAAAAAAAATGGTCACATTATCTTAACGCCAAAATTTTAGATCTGCCTCAACTTTTAAACGAAAAACGCCAAAGGAAATCTGTCTGTCCGTCCGTGTATGTGAACACGATAATTCGAACACTCAACGAGCTAGACCAAGGGCGTCAAATTCTTGGTCCACGGGGAGCACGCGGTCCAGCAAACATAGCAGTACGTAACAAAATTTTTAATAAAAAATTTCGCAGCCTGAATTTTATTTTAAAATTTCCCAAAATTGACAAATGAAATTATTTCTATGCTTGAAAATACTTATCGGTGCGAGTAATTATTTTCATTTATGAAAGGAAATCTGCGAACAAGATATCCTTGGATGTTGGAAACATGGTAGCAGAGAGGAAGAAAACATTTTTACCGTTGTCCTTGTTCTTTTTCATACTGTGTTTTCAAAATAAGCCTACGTTTCTATAAAAATTGTAGGGTTTTTTTTGTGGGGGTGGGCCACATGAACTCAGACATTGTTTATTTGGGCTTTTCTAGAGCATTTGTGCGTGGCACCCTTGAGCTAGATGGATGGAATTTGACGTGCGATCATCAAAATACTACATCTGTACCAAATTTTTGACGAGGTCCGTCGAAGGGAAATATATCTGTCTGTTCATACGTGTGCATATGAACACAAAAATTCAAAAACCCAACTTTTTGGTCAAAGAGAGAAAAAAATATATCTATTGTGATCAAACAAATATCTAAGATCAACTTCAGCTTCTTAACTCTTTGAACCCGAGGCGACTTGTTTATTCTATCTCCTTTAAAACCGGGAACTTTTGGGAGGAAGCGACATGAATTGGACTCTCCCAACCTATGTGGTCATTTACCACCCTGCTATAACCTTCCCTTAAGGCGCACGGAAATGGGCTGCGGTTGGCAAGGATAATTGGACCCCCTACCGCGCTTGTCTCCTAAGCGATCTCAGAACCTCACCTCCATTCAAAAGAAGCCAACCGCCTCGAACAGGCCTTCTTTGCTGTTAAAGGGAAAATTTTAGATGGCCCGGGACCGCCGCGCTCGGTATTAGAGGGTTAAACGATATGGAATCGAATATCAACTCTATATTCAAGGTACATAACGCCGCGATAGACCAATGTGCCTGTAACCACACAGTCACAAGTTACTGTTACACGTACATGGTTACTGTAGTTACATTAGTTAGGACATGGACGATTATTTCAAGGTGCAGTGAAACTCGGCTAACGTGAACGTTTTTAATTCGAATTCGTCACTGACAAGGATTTTTTCCTCTGGTCCCTTGATTTTTTTCCTTTAATATGGTGTTAAAATTCCATCTATAATTCAAATTTAATTCGGTTAGTTCGAAGTCAAAACTAAAATTTATAAAAAAAATAATAAAAAATTTTAAAAAACTGTTTTTATTTCTAAAGAGCTTTTATCATTTAAATAGAGGGGAGTTGCCGAATTTGAACCGTCGTTGCTCGCCTAGATTGGACCGGAATCATGAGCTAAATTCTATTAAATATTTGGGGCGTAAAATAGACAAATTATGTTGCAAAGATATAAATGTGGGTTACGGAATTTCAGTAGAACCCCGGAAATCTGAATCCCGGTAATCCGAAATTTCGGATAATCCGAACAACTTTTTTTAATTTTCTGAAAACTTTTAATGAAAAATGAAGGAAAAATAACAATTATGGATCAGAAACAAAGATAATGCTTATTTCCAACTTGAAAGAAGTATTCGAATTGGTATTTAAGAATGAATACAGCACCTTAATGAGTAGAAACAAACTCAGATATATTCTTTTTACCCTCAACTTGTTTGACACTGTACCGTGCGAATCGCTGTGTGCTGTTTCCGTGAGCTCTCACAGAGTACCCAGAGTCAATAAATACCCTACTGCTTTTGGTATACCAAGAGTATTCTACCGAGTTTACCGGATAATCCGAATTCCCCGGAATCTGAACAGAGGTCAGCCCCAATTAGCTCGGATTCCCGAGGTTCTACTGTATTTTGTGGAGTTAGCGCTGCATGGTTGTAGTTAGAGAATAAGCATTTACATTTGGATGATTAATATTTTGACTAAAGTCCAATAGTCCTTACGCTGCTTTAAAATAAATAGTAAAATATGTTAATATATCCTAAGAGGAAACTTTTTTGGCTGCAATTTACTATAATAATTTTATTAACCCTTAAAGGCCCAGTGTTGCCTTTAAGCAACATAACCAATTTTGTCTTCTAAAATCTTGAGAATAAGACTTGAAGCTCTAATGCCTGTTGTTGCCAATAGGATACATAGAGAAATTTTTATTAAATCAATTTACAACACATAGATGGCAGTCTGAACGCTGATAAAAAATAAAAATGAATTGATGTTTTTCACTTGAGGCTGTATCTTTTTAGCTTTGTTTGTACGCTTGAGAGTACCATATTTTATTCTATAATGTTGAAGGAAATTCCATAGCCGTATTATTATTCATTGAAATTCATCTGTGTTTGACATTATACAATTTTGTCAAGGAAGTTTTTGTCTGAAATAAAGCCCAATATTATCAGTTGGTAACAAACTGTTTTTTAGCCATAAATCATACTTAAAATAAAATATAATTTTTTAAAGTATTTTTCCCATTTTTTATTAAAAAAATGAAAGTCAAAAAGCATTTTAAAATCGTTTTTAAAAAAAAAAATCGGGCTTTTAAGGGTTAAAACATTTAAAGATAAGGTTAGGTTATTTTTTTCATTGTTTTTGCCCTAAAGTTTCTTAGATTGATCAACAAATAGTTGCCGAAATTGGGCCGTTTAAATCAATGGACTACTATCTCGGACTAGAGGAGCATCCTAGAAAGCAGGTACAATCACTTGTAGTCCTCATAAATTGGGAGTCGAACAAACTAAAGCAAAAGAAGCAATAAAAGTATATTAAGAGACATCAAATGTTGGTTTAAAAAGAACAAAAGCTAAGGCTTTTACGTCGTTTCATATGATTTATGAGGAAGAGGAAGAAATGAGACGGTGCATAAAAAGGGTACTTAGGTTCACACATTGTGTTCTGATGAGAATTTTAGAAACAGAAAATACCTTCCTTTTAATTGTGCTTAAAGGAATTAGTGGTCCAACTGGGGAAACATGCTTCCTTAATTGGGTCGATTACTTTATTTTTTCATTTTATTCATTTATTTTTTTACTTTAAAGTGTATTTCGTGAAAAGTTAATAACAACGTTTTGAAGATTAAAAAAGCTGCAAAAAAATTCTACTACTTTATTTTTTATTGAAATCACTTCTTTATCACTGCACATTACAAAATATTTAGATGGTTTAAATCCGGCAACCCTCCCTCTAGAGTCCTCAATGATAGAAAGTGAATCATTTTTGAACGCCATCAATTCATTTGAGAACTTAACTCCCAAATATGTATTCAATCAAAAAAGTAAGTAAAAATTTATTACTTTTCTAAAAAAAACTGGGAATCCTTTAGGTGTGAATTGTATAGTTTATTTTGAAGTTTTATTGTACAATTGTTGCATGTAAAATGCTGGATTCTGTTTGTTTATTAAAATTGCTTCTTTATATTTTTAAATTACTGTTTTTAGAATCATTTAAAAAATCGGTATAATTATTATCACTTCATTTGTTAAAAATTAATTTAGTGTTAATTATGCATTATTTAGGATTATTAATAATGTATTATTTATTAAAACCTTTACGTTTAAAAATAAATCTTTACTGACATTCGTTTTCTCGTTGTGCTCATTTTTAGTCCAAGTTTTTCTTAATTCAAAAAATTTTGGATAAATCGAATTTTTATTGTGGCTCCATCACATTCGAAATAGCCATGTTTCACTATATCAAATACAGAAATTTTAATAACAAAAGAGTAACGATGTATGACATACAGAAAGTATTCACAAATAAAAAATCCTCATTATTACTTCTTTCATAAACTCTAAACTTTCCACAGAAAAGGAGAAGTTGTTCTGATAAATTTTACTTGAAAAAATGTCTTTGAGAAAGGAAGTTAAATGAAGAAGCAGAAGGAAAAAAAAATAATGGCGTTTTCTCTCTGTACTTGTTTTTAGTCCCAGTTTTTCTTAATTCAAATAAATAAAATTTTAATCAAAATTAAATCAAATTAATCTTAAATAAAATTTTTACTGTAGTCCAATCAGGTTCGAAATAGCAATGTTTCATGGCATCAAATACAGAAATATTTAATAACAAAAGAGTAACGATGAAGAATATAACATGCAAAAGTATTCAAAAATAAACTTTAAAAAAAACACACATTATTACTTCTTTCATGACCTCTAAACTTTCCACGGAAAAAGGAAAAGTTTATGCTAAATTTTACTTTTAACAAAAAAATGCCTTTGAGTAAGGCAGTTAAACGCGGAAGCAGAAGTTGCAAAAATTATTTTTCGCCCCCCCCCCCCTTTGCAGTCGCCCTCTTACCCCAACGCAAATAGGAAATAACAATTTTAAAACTCTTTCCAATTCACATCTTTTTCCGGCAGAAGGAATTTTCTTCCCTAAACATAAAGGGCACAATCCCATAATAGCGTCGGGAGCATGCAGATTTTCGTCCATTTCCTCTTCCGGTTACTATTAAATTTTTTAAAAAAACCTCCACCACCCCCTTAGAAAATCGTGCTTCTGTCCTGTCTGTCACCGTTGCTCTTCCTGACGATTTTTTCACTACCCTCCAATCGTCCCGATACTACTCTTTTTTTGTATAGTTATAACTGTTTTTTAAGTACGAAATTTTTATTATTTTATTTTTTATTTTCGCTCGATCGACAAAAACTAACCCCCCTTTGGGAATAGGGTAAAGGTGGAGAAGAACAGTTACGATTTTTTTTTTTTTTCTCTCTTGCGCGTTCTTTTCTGATTAATCAAAAAAGGGAGGTGGAGGGATGGATTCATCCAAAAAACCATCTGGTCGCTCTTCCCACGAGGCACGGAAGGGAAATGACGTAACCGCCTTTTCCCAGGTATCGAGGGGGATGGAGGCGATTTCCGGGACAGCACCATCCCGCATACCGTGTTCTAACGGAATCCCGCCACCAGTATCCATCCCGAACAGGAAGCCAAATCTTAGCGGCAAATATTTAGCCACAAAGGACCTGGCAACATCCGATGAGTTTCCATTATTTGGGTGATGCGGTTCATTGTGATGTTCAGAAATAGGTTTCTTTTAAGGGGAAGTGCCATAAATATCATTACTATAGGTATCTAGAAATATTAAAATTCATATCGGCCTTTATTTGCTGTTCTAAGTCACGGGCTTTCTTAGAGAATACCATCAGGCGACGACGTCTTGAAGAAAATGCTCTACTAAGTATTTACGGCAAAAGCCGTGAAATTATTCATCGAAAGGTTTACCGTTAACTATTTGATAATGCAGCGTTCTCTACTATGTAATTAGGTGACATCTTCTATTCTAGGAATGTAGAGCCGCTTTGATTCAGCTGAAAATCTAGGAATTTTCTTTAAGGAGAAGTGCCATAAATGCCATTACTATAGGTTTCTGGAAATATTAAAATTAATATCGGCCTTTATTTACTGTTGAAAGTCACGGACATTCTTAGAGAATGCCATCTGGCGGCATCTTGAAGAAAATGCCTTACTGTTTGCGGCAAAAGCAATGAAATTATTCATCGGAAGGTTTTTCTTTTTCATTTGATAATTCAGCATCCTCTACTATGTAATTAGCCACAAATTTATTTTAGAATGTGTTGTCGCTTTGATTCAACTGAAAATCTAGGTTTCTTTTTAATGGAAATGCGATAAATACCATTACTATAGGATTATTAAAATCATATCAGCCTTTATTTGATGTCGTAGGTCACGACCTTCCTTAGAGATACAATCTGGCGACGTCTTGAAGAAAATGCTTTGTATAGTGGCAAAAACTATGAAAATTTTCCTTACTTTAGATATCTGGAATAATTAAACTTCATATCAATCTTTATTTGCCATTGAAAGACGAGATTTCTCAGAGAATACTGTCAAGCAACGTCTTGAAGAAAATGCTTTACTATTCACTCAAAAGCAATGAAATTTTTCATCAGAACTTTTTCTTTGACCATTTGATGATTCAGAGTCCTCTGCTATGAAATTCGATAACACTTTATATTTTAAGAATGTGTGTCACCTTGATTCAAATAAAAGTCAAGGTTTCTTTTAAAGGGAAGTGCCATAAATATCATTACTATAGATATCTGAAATGATTAAAATTCTTAACGTCCTTTATTTGCTCACAAGCTTTCTTAGAGACATTATCAGGCGATATCTTGGCGAAAATGCTTCACTATACCAGCAAAAGCAATGTAATCATTCATTACTGTAAATATCAGGTATGGTTATTATAATTCATTCATTACTAAGGGTATTTGGAAATAATAAAATCCATATCAGCCCTTATCATCTGAGAAAAATAAAGGGTCTTCTATGAGAACTCTATCAGGTGACATCTTGAAGGAGCTGCTTTATTCCAACGCAGTTATATTATTCATTACTAAAGGTGTCTGGTAGAATTGTTGTAATTCAAAAATCATTATAAGTATCTAGAAATATTAAAATTTATATCAACTTTTATTTGCCGTTAAAAATCACGGGTTTTCTTAGAAATTCCGTCAGACGATATCTTGAAGAAAATGCTTTAATGTGTCGGGAAAAGCAATGAAAATATTCATCACTATAGGTATGTGGTGGAATTATTCTAGTTCATTCATTACTATAGGTATTTGGAACTGTTATAGCTCATTCATTACAATAAGTGCCTGGAATTCTTATAATTCATTCATCTCTATAGGTATCTGGAATTATTAAAATTCGTATCGTTCTTTATTTGCAGTTGAAACTCACAAGTTCTATTAGAGAATACTATCAGGTGACTTCTTGAAGTAAATGCTTTATTGTGGCGGGGGTAAATGAAATTAATTCTATAGGCATCTGATGAAATTATTATAAATCATTCATTACTATAGGTAACTAGAATTATTGTATTTCATTCATCACTAGAAATATTTGATATTATTAAAATCCATATCGGCCTTTATTTCCTGTTGAAAGTCACAAGTTTTATTAGAGAATACTATCAGGCGACTTCTTGAAGTAAATGCTTTATTGTGGCGGGGGTAAATGAAATTCATTCCATAGGCATCTGATGAAATTATTATAAATCATTCATTACTATAGGTAACTAGAATTATTGTATTTCATTCATCACTAGAAATATGTGATATTATTAAAATCCATATCGGCCTTTATTTCCTGTTGAAAGTCACAAGATTTCTTATAGAATGCCATTAGGCGAATTCTTAAAGAAAATGCCTTATTATAGCGTGTCTGAAAATGTTGAAATTCGTGTCACCTGTTTCTATAGTCGCTAATATAGCTTATTGAAAGTCGTGAACTTTATGGGAATAGACACAGTCTATGAATCTACTCATCAGAAACTTTAACATTAACATTTAATAAATGTTAAGATTTTAAGAAGTCAATAACTTACCCAATATAGATAAAATGAAAAATTCTTTTTTTGTTTTTTGGTTAAAGAGAAATTATTTTATCATGATGTCGCCACTTAGCCTCTTACTGAAGATAAAAAGTTGTATTGACCGCCCGAAGATAACCGAGTCAGGCCGAGGAAAACCCGAGTGTCGACACTGACTCCGGCCTGTTCACATGCGCATGAATTGAAGTGACTGGTTAACAGATATTCAAACTTGATAAAATGCTTCATTTAAAGTTAATCATTATAGATGAATATAGACTATAAGAAAAAAAATGTGAACATATTGTAATTATTTAACTTAAAATCTTTTTTGAAACATTTAAATCGGTATTACCGGAAGCTACGTAATATTTTAATCACATTTTACTCATTCGTATACAAAGTACACGAAAGAGAAAGTTTTGAAATCGACAAAAGAAAATTAGACCTCGAAATTTTGATGGTTCTCTTCGTTTTAGACCTCCCTGCGTGCAAAAAAACCATTTGCACCATAAAATAAAAATAAAAAAAATTTAATATGAAGCCATAAAAAGCATAGTTTCAAGAAACTCCATGCATACTTAAGGCTATCTTACATTCTAAGGCTATCTTAGTAAAAAAAATATTAAAAGAGCATTAAAATGAACCGATACAGACAAAAACAGGTAATGTTTTGAACAAATTTATTGTAATTTTCTCTCCTGCAAATTTCCATAATGATGAAACCTATCCCTTCTAGTCGCCATAATGAAACAGTCATATAGAAAAGTATAAATGATACTTTTCTTTATTAAAACACAAAAACTTGTACACAGACTTAACGAAAAATTAAGAATGACCTCTGGGTTCACATTGTCATGTATTCCAGAAAAGATGATTCCACTCGTTTGTCCACCTGATCTCGACACTCTACAAATAGTGGAACAAATTCCCATCTAACGATAGTGAAGCTATAAAATATACTTTTGGATTTATGATTTTTAATTCAGAACCGATATCAGCTAAGACAGAATGCTAAACAATTTAATGTCGGATAATTAGTCTCTACTATTGTTTCTGACGTTAAAAACGTGAAGTTTATTCCCAAATATTTTATTCCTCCCTCCTAAGATTGGGGAGACATTTTCTCCCCCTTCACTAATCCATTGATAATAAATGATAAGTCAAGAAAAGTTGTGACATCTTTGTTATTGGTCATAGAATGTTACACTTTTTTCATTTTGGCGAGGAAAAAAAATGTCATTACCTTGAAATCAGAAAAGAACTAAGAAAAACAGAAGACTAATTCGCGATCAATAATAGAATTTTAGATAGACAACTACCACATTTTGATAAGATGATTCATGACATTATGGTGTTTTTACTATTTTTGTTGGCAAATATTCAGGAATCTAATTGAAGAAGATGATTTGTTTAACTATTTTTGCTTGCAAATATTGAGAAATCTGAATGAAGTGCATCCAGTGAAAGTGTCCCCGACCTCAATATTCGTGAATCACAGATCTTCTTAAATTATGTCCCGTCACCCCAAGCGGGGTCCCATAGAACACAAATGGGGTCGAGAAAATTTCCATCCAGCCTTTTTCTTTCACAATCCCCAACATTTGTAAGCAAAAATAGCAAAGAAATTAGTTTTAACTAATAGCATTTCATGGGAATTTATTGAAAAGCTTTCAATTTTTGTATGTGTCATTTTCGTATTTATTTTCCAATTTTATGGCCACAGTAAGCTTTTAAAGATGAAGATGGAGTCGCGAAAATTTTCACACCGCTTTCGTCTTTCAGGTTAGTCAATATTTGTGAAGAAAACAGCTAAGAAATTCATTTTGACTGAAAAGCATTTCGTGAAAATTCGTTGAAAGGCTTTCGAATATAATTTCTTTTTGTTAACGTCTCATTTTCGTATTTATTTTCCAATTTTATGGCCACAATAAGCTTTTAAAGATGAAAATGGAGTCGCGAAAATTTTCACACCGCTTTCGTCTTTCAGGTTCGTCAATATTTGTAAGAAAAAACAGCTAAGAAATTCATTTTGACTTAAAAGCATTTCGTGAAAATTCGTTGAAAGGCTTTCGATTATAATTTATTTTTATTAATGTCGCATTTTCGTATTTATTTTTCATTTTTGGGGTCACATTAAACTTTTTCAGCTGAAAATTTGGTCGTGGGAATTTGTAAGCCGCCTTCTTTTAGATTCCCTAATATTTATATGTAAATATAACAAAGAAAATCCTTTTACCAAAAAGCACCTCAAGAAAAAGTTGCTAAGGAGCTAAGTAACATAATTTCTTTTAATTAATGAGTCATTTCCGTTATATTTTTTTATAATTTTGGTGAAACTGAAAAAAGTTTTACGTGAAAATCGTTTTCAGTCAAAAAGGAGATCTAATGGAATCGCGAACTACAGAATGGGATCAAATCCAAAACTTTTTTTAAAAAAACCAACTTTTTTTAGAGGTGGATGGGGATGTTTCGCAATCAAAATGTACATGAACTGTGTATTAGAAGATAGCCTCACATGTTTTAAATTTAAATTAAATTTTGCTACACCAGGAACGATAGTAAATAGTTTTCTTTATGTCTCCTGTAAAATTACTATTTTGTGACTTGTTCCGTTTCTGCAGTAAATGATTTAGTTCAGGGCCGTACAGAATTGGTGGCGAGATAGGCCCCCACCAAGGGCGATGGCAGAGGAAGGGCGAACAACTGACCATTTAAAAAACAAGGTTTAAAAGTTAGATTGGTACGATCTGCTATGTAAATAAAAAGGAATTCAAGAATGAGGCTTCCGTGGCTGATTAAAAATTACGGGAGTTGTTAGTTTTTGTGCGCATAAATAGCTAGTAATTGCACTTCGCCTTTCTGGAGGAGGATGAGCAGGATGAAGATATTTTTTAAATGCTAGGATATAAAATTTGCTAAATTTGTGTTTAAAAAAATTGCAGAAATATATTGTGTCTTGGGGACCAAAGTGGATGAAAAACTTAACAAAAAAATGTAACACGTGGGGGGGGTGCAGGTTTGGCATTTCCATCAGGGGGTCAGGATCGTCTCGCTGCAGTCCTGATTCAGATGTAATTGAAATGTTCCATCATATTATCAGGAGAGGAAAAAGTCTAAGAAGCGCTGGCCCACCAGAATTCAACCCTACACTGTTCCATGATCCACATAAACGTTTTCGTCTTTTAAAATATATATATATTTAAATGTACACTAATCAATGAATAAAATAATTTATTCATCGCATTTTGACTCTAAAATTTATTCTTATATAAACTTTTAATCTGTCTTACTTTATTCATTTCACCCATTTATATAGGTTTACTCAATAGCTACGGAAAATTGAGAAAAAAAAGTCCAGTGTAGAGCTAAAATGCTCTGATTTAACGATTTTAAAATTCTTACGCTGAAAATTGCTACGTTAAGCCTGTAAATTTTATTTTTATATCAAGCTATTTTATTGTTGTTGTTGCAGAAATTGTTCATGTATAGTCTTTACGGAGATACCATTACTTTAGTTCAAACATTAGGAATTCTCTGGATTCAGTCAAATTAAGACTGTTCCATTCTAATACAATATTTCAATAAAATTTATTCCTGTGTGAACTGCAAACCACTATTTTCATGATACAAAAAGTAATTTCGGGCAATAAGTTCAAGAAAAGATTCTACCATGAATCTAACAGCCTTTTGCAGAAAGAATTCTGCGATTTTCAAACAATCAAGGTAACTAAATAATAATAAAATATGAAAAAACGTTATTTCAAAATAATTGCTTCGTATTTGGTAAGTTAACTTATCGCTAAAATTCGAAGTAATTCTTCGAACAATAAAAATAAATGACGAAAGTCTCTTTGTTATTATACCTTCAAAATAGCATTACTTATTTTTATTTTATTCCAGGAATCAAATCATTACTAAAAAGCGGTGGAAATTGCAGTTCGTCATATTTTGAAATAAATATGGTTGTATAGTCACTAAAAACATGCGAAGATTTTCTTAAGATATTTCACAAAATTATTTAGAAAACTGGTAAAAGATGGTGCAAAAAAATGTACCATTGAGTAAATGTCATAAATAAAATAGTGGTACAAAAACGTATCAACGCACCTGAAAAATTAAAATATTGACTGTTTTTTTAAAATTTAGTTAATGATTGTTTTCTTTTTGTTTGTTTGTTTGTTTTTTTTAGTTTAGTAGATGCTGGTTCTTAAATGAAATAAGGTCTCGAACCTATAACCTTGTTATCTGGAACACGAATCTATGTTACCATGAGTTCACTCAGATGGCACTGCTCCGAAGGAATTGTAAAAAAAATTTAAAAAAATAAAAAAAATTGTAGGATAGAGAGAGATTTAGACCTTTTGTCCGAAATATCGTAGCATAATAATGTTTTAGGATTGAATCGTCTGTCTTTATATTATTTTTTAAAATTTAGTTAATTAAAAAAATTAGCTTTTTAAAACTAAATTTGAAAAAGTTAGCTTTAAATAGCAGCGATAACGATAGCAAACATTACAACGATAACAAAAAATGCATCGAACATTGTCCCAACGCGCGTGAATATAAAATGCAGTAACTGAAAAAAGAGATGATTATTGTTGCAAAATATGCTTAAAGTAATTTTTAAAACTTATTAAAATTAGAACAAAAATTTGTACAAAAATTGGTATTACTAAAAAGATAACTTTTTGGATTTTAGAGTGGTATAAAAGTAGTTTTTGCTCAATAATATTCTCCAAATTTACGGAAGTAAAACCTCAAAATTTTGAGTATTGTTTTATTAAGTCTTATTAAAATTATAAAAAAAAACTTTCTTAGTGAGCACCTACTGCCCAAGAAGTAATTACGTGACAAATTTTGCAGTTCAAGATCGTACGGTCTTCTCTATAGCTCAAGATCGTACGGTCCTCTCTGTAGCTCAAGATCGTACGGTCTTCTCTGTAGAACGTTTTGAATGATTTTTGCATCATGCATGTCGCAACTTACTGATAGTGTCCAGCCTACAAACGTTACCATGTTAGTATTTTGACCTGTAAATTGAAATACTGTGTTTTATGGAATCCTTTCCGATATATATTTTTATCACATTAGTATTTCATAAGTGCATTCTTTTCTTTAGCTTAGTTATATATTAACGTCCCGTTCTGAAACAACATGAGGGCTATCTTGTGACGGACCTCGTGATTTTGAACAGCTTTCAAATGACGAGAACGACACCTGGGCTGGCACCCTCCTCTCCAAACTTCCGCACCACACCAACTGGAGGACGTTTGGCCCCTACGTATGATTTAACGTGCAACAGGTCCCATGCACGGATCCTCAGTGGAATCGGGTTTCGAACCTGAAATCCTGAAGCCGAGACCTTATTATTAGGACCACTAGGCCTTCGATTCTTTTCTTTAATCCTCCGTTAAGCGCAGTTGATTTCTCAAAGAAGTCAAGAGAAAAAGTGTAAAACAACTAAATCAACAAAACCTGAAGGCATAAAAACCAAAAAGCGCCATAAACGATAAAAGACAACAATGTAACATAACATATATGCTGCAACCGAAAAACATTAAAATACAAAACATTTTATGAGAGAAAGAAGAACTAAGCAATCTTATAGTGGGACGAGACTCAAGTTTGTGTGTAGTGCTGCTGAAGAATCCATTCAATTTTAGGAACCATTTTTTATTAGGCTACGTTCCACAGCACAGAACATTAAAGTTACAAGACTCAAGACAAGACAGAGAACAACATCACGAGACAAGCACACAGACAAGGATGGCAGAGAGGCATCATGGGAAAAAGATGACTCCAGTAGCGCCACCTACTATAGAAAGGAGAAGGCAGCTGATTGTAACCGCTACAACCTTAATAAAAAGTTTCCCGCAGGTATGAAAATATCAATATTAGACCTTTGCACAAGTGAAAGAAGAACATCTACCGCAAAATTAGTAACCTTCCCAAGCTCACTTTATAATCTGGAATCAACTAGGCCAATCCGAAAAAAACTATTAGGAGGAAAATTAACAATTTACTTTGTTTTAACGAAAGTCAGGCATCTTACAGAAAAAGATTGAATTTTTAGAATCCATACCTGAAGGTGGCCTTTGATGAGTCTGTAAGAGGGGATTCTATTCTACTTTTTCCAATAGTACTATTTATTAAGGTTGCTTAGTTTTTCTTTTTCTCATAAAATGTTTTGTTGATCTCTCAAATCATTTATGTACATTTTACGTTCGTCTTTAAATTAATTGGCAATAGTTTTATGTGCTTTTAACTATCTTCAAAGACCTTCCAGGAATGATGATTACCAAAGTTTCGGCAACAGTCACCCATCCATCGCCAAGGGTCGGTCGGAAACCATAGCTCCGATCTCACAGGCCACTGCCCTCAAAGTCATCAGATTTTTAAATTTTATTGCATTTTTATTTTATTTTTATTTTCATATTTTAAATTGTATAATGTTGTAGTTGTTTAATACAAAATGGATTTGAAATGGTGAGCGAATTTTCTTTAGAAATTGTGAATGATCGTCAAAAACTGGCTCGATTAATACTAGTACTTTTTGATATAGACTTACGTCTCTCCATAGTGGTCTAATGGTGTGTCGGGAAAGGAAAAAATTATGACGCTTTTCGCGCTAAAGTTAAACGCTTATAGCTTCGAAACCAAATAACATAGAGTTGGTTTTGGTTTCATTTTGAAGATTTCAAAAATAATTTTAGAAATTGGAATTACGGTTTAGTCACAGTCGAGCTGCAAAGTTAGTGAAAATCACGAAAGATTTTTATGACGTCACAGAGACCGATGCGCGCGCACGCAGACTAAGACAATTCATTCATCGATCGAAAAAAATATTACTCAAGAATTGTTGAATTACGTCGAATTTCGTGGTAAAGTTAAACGCTTATAGATCCGCAATTAAATAGCATAGAGAGTTTGGTTTAATTCCATTTAACAGAGCAAAGTAGACATTGAAGGTTGCAAAAACAATTTTAAAATTTGTAGTTACGGTTTAGTTACCGTCGAGTTGCAAATTTGGTGAAAATCACGAAGAATTTTACGTAAATAGGGTCACATAGTCACAATAGACTAATAGTCACTATAGACTATAGAGTTAATAGTCACATAAAGCCACATACAGAGGGTGTTTGTACATTTTTAGATCGATTTTTATGGTATTTTGAAAGCTATTTTATATAATTTTTGTGTTTGAAATGTTCAATTTAATAGCCCGTATTCTTAACTATCTTTCTACATCGTAACTTCCATGTCAATAATGATTTTTTTTGGTATTGTAGGAGGTACTTTATCCCATTTCTCTTGAAAAGCTTTCGAAAGTCTAGAAAAGTTGTAGGTCGACGTTTGGATAATGCGGATTTTAAAAGTCCAAAATCTATAAGACTCGTGGATGGTACAAAACTATTTAACAGGAATATCAGTGAAGGTTATAGTCTTAATACCCACTTCTTGATCTATTTTTTCCAGGAAATTAACAGTGGATTGTGATATGCGGCTGCTTGCTTTGTTTTAGTGCAGTTCTACTGATTGACATTGTGGGTAAGAGATGTTATTTCATATTTGGAGATTTTATATAAAATATGCTCCTGATAGCATATTGATTTGATTTTAACATTTTTATCCACTCTCTTTACTTTTATTTTGCCATTATATGAAAAATCAGCAACAATCATATTTTTCTTAGGAAAACTTTCTTTAGATTCTTTGAACCGTGTTTAAAGGGTTTTTTTCTCCTCTTTAATGATAATAAATAGAATTTTTTTCTGGCAGTCATTTGAATAGACTCAAACTTCATCTATTGTTACATTTTTTTGCATATTTATCCGGATAAATGCTTTTTATATAGAATTCTGTGGCGTGTTCTGCGCTTAGCGATATAATTTGGATAAAGACGATGAAAATTTTATTTATTTTTATTTTTTCTTATTATTTTACCTTTTGTGGATTCAAATAAGCGTTAATAATTTTGTTTACAGTTCATACTGAGCATTTTAATGATTTTAAACAAATATTTGACCTGGAGGATTTTCTTTTAACATTAAAGATCTCACCTTTGCAATATTCGAAAAACTGCGTTTTTTCCTTGGATACGCATTTGGAACAATTTTTCCAATTGAAACCAAACTTGTACGATTTTTTCCTTTCTTATTAAGAATATTACCTATTGTGGCTTTAGATATAAAAATAAAACCATGGCTTTCACAGCGTCTTTTAATAACTTACTAAGATCAACTCTCTTTTGAAAGTAGAAAACGTAGCCTTCCATCCATCGTTTCTTTAAAAGAGCCATTTTGCATGGAAACAAAAATTTTATGTTGCAAATGATAAATTATAGCTTCAAAAATATAATTATTGTGAAAATGAATTTTTCCAAGCAAACGAATTTTCCCTACAGCGGAAGTAAATCGTTCTAAAAATGTGCGAACACCCTCTGTATATGTTATATTCAATCTCCGTGGACACATAAGCAATTATTGATACATTTATCAGCGAATCTATGTACTAATAGACTAAATCACTAATAAAAATCAGTGGCTAATTTGATATAGCTTCTGTCACTTAAATGGTGAACAGTAATAATTAAATTAAAAATATTAGTGGCAACAATAAATTTTGACATCAATACGCGCCATTTTCTGACGTAATTTCAAGAAAATAGTTTTGTTACTCATTAGAAAGGCCGTAGAAGGAATCACAGATGATAAATGGACTGTAGATTCAGCACCTCAGAACAGCATCCCTTTTGTTCCCATTCTTTTTAGGTTTAATGGATATTTATTTGTGTATAATGTTGATGTGTATAATTCATGAACGAAAGCTTTAGAATTCCCGTATTTTATTGCTTCTCGTGTGTTCCATTCAGGAATTTGCACTGCAAAATTGAATTTCATTGAAGTTCCGTTTTGAAGCGACACGATGGCTTCGTTGAGATGGTCCTCGCAATATTGAACCCTGATCAGATGGAAAGAAAGACACATGAGCCGGTACTCCACTCTTCAAACAATCATCCTTGACATATTTAACGTGCACCAGGCTCGTATATGCTGCGAATCTTTCGTAAAATTGGGCCTCGAACCGACGACCTTTCGATTCTGAAGCCGAGACTTTGCAACAGAGTCCTTTACCCTAAAATGGTAAATTTGTTATCTGGAGACAGTTTTTGTCCACCTTTCTTTTACCAAGAAGCTTACAACATAAATAAGAAGCAAAAGCGCCATATCTACAATAAAAATTAGCAGGATATTCTGACAGAATGAAAAAAAATAGAATCATGCAAATTATTCCCATCAAAACTAAGGGAAATAAAATGTCATTATATTTAACTGTCTAATATTTATTTTATTAAGGCACACGACAGTTCCTATGACCTTCACTGAGATTGTTCAAATTCTTGATCTTTAATTCTGCATCTTACAATAATTGTATGAATATAAGAGTGGGGGCAGGGTCGGATTTAGTCTTTGAACCGCTCCGTGCAAAGGTAAAAAATCGCGCCCCTATGGATCCACAATGTAAGCATTCTAAAAAAAAGTTATATGGTCTTTTTTATTTTTTTTTTAGCTAACGTCCAATAAACAACAGTGTAACTCAGCAATTGACACAAATACTTATAATAACTTTTCACTTAAAATACTTCATTTAAAAAAACAGTTAGCAGAAGAATTCAGACGATTTTTTTTTTTTTTTTACGAACTTTTAGTTCAGAGAATTCTCTAATTTATTCAGAAACATCTAAACTGTCACTCGGCTCACACTCAATTGCTAATATAGCGAGGTCTAACAATGTTGTTTGAGATGTTGTTGTTCACGAATAGTTCTTGGTTATTTTTAGTTTGGGAAAACTACGCTCTCCGGATGCAATACTTATTGGAAGAGGTAGTAAAATTATTAGAGCGATGCTCAAGTTTGGAGAAAAATTCATTTTTGTTATCAATTTCGAAACTTCCGAAGGTGGTAATTTTTATCCAATAGAGAACATACCACTGATATTTCATCACAAAGTTCCAGGCTGTTTATATCCGATGATTCTAAATCTTTTAAAATGGTGTCCAAATCTTTTCATATGACTAAAATTACAGAAGAACTTTTGGTTCATATATATGATATGAAAAGCGGAAGTAACTGTTGTAATGTTGCATATGAGAAAATCTTTGCTCTAAAGAATTGATTGCAGTGTCAACCAGGTGGTAAAAGAATTCAAATTTGTATTTTTTCTGTGCATCGATTATGGGCTCATCCTGATTTTCATAATCAAATTGTCTTTTTCGCCGACAAATTCGATGTCTAGGTATTGATTCAAAATTTTTATCTGCATCTATTTCGAATGCCATTTCGACAGCATCGACAAGGATGGCATTAAAGTGATTATCCGATCTCAAATTCACAAAAAAAATTGGAAAAATTATATATAGACTACTGGAGTAGTGCCTTGAAAGTTTTGTGGACATTAGTACAAACAATTTAGATTGTTTTATTGTTTCTCAGAATTTTTTCAGAAAATTGTCTAATTAATTGAGAAACTCCGTTGCTATGTTTTTTTCATTCTTTTCAGCAATTTTGCGCCCTTCGATGTTTTTACTCCGTGCTAGGTCACGGACTAACGGAGTGTTTGTCCGGCCCTGGTGGGGGATTGAAATCGGTTCGTATCGGGTATGCGCAGGATGTTTATTACATAAAATGTTCTTATTACACCTTCTCGATTCACAACCTATGCGACCTACGATCATCCGCCCTTATGACTACAAAAAATGAATTTCCAATTTGAAAATAAAACGCAATTTCAAGTTGTATTTTTATTTACAGTACCTTACAATAGAGTACACATACTGTATTTTTCACTTCTTGCACGGTAAACTATACGTACAGAAAATTCAATCTATGTACTACATAATTGAATTTTCTGTACAATTTTTATGGACGAGTTTTCTGGTTTGTTTACTTGCATTAAAAATCCCACGATCATCCGCCCTTATGACTACAAAAAATGAATTTCCAATTTGAAAATAAAACGCAATTTCAAGTTGTATTTTTATTTATAGTACCTTACAATAGAGTACACATAATGTATTTTTCACTTCTTGCACGGTAAACTATACGTACAGAAAATTCAATCTGTGTACTACATAATTGAATTTTCTGTGCAATTTTTATGGACGAGTTTTCTGGTTTGTTTACTTGCATTAAAAATCTTGACTTCATCTGTTTGTATGTTGGACTTCCGCTTTGAAAATTCCATTGACTTAGCATTACACCGGAATTGCATAGTACAGGCACTTAAATGTAAACAAACAAAGCAGAAAACTCGTCCATAAGCTGTTTGAATGTAAACAATGTTGATAAATATTAATCCGACTTCTGACCTGACAATCTGGACGGAACTCGGTCGTAAATCGAGGACGACCCGCACTTGTAAAAAATGCTCTTATAAAAGGTTCCATTCTTTAAACTTCTATACTTTATTAAAATAAGAAAGAAAATATCAGCGAAACTATTTTCAATGCTTATTATTTTTTTTTTTCATATCCCTATTAGCACAATGATATTATTCGATATTCTGAATGCTGTAAAATGTCGTCCTCTCTATATAGAGGAATTGTAGATTATATTCAGTGATGTAGTCGCAAAATAAGCAGTGCCGGGGACGCTCTAACCTGGGTGACAAAAAGTGAGCTTTTTTAAGGACGTTTTCACAATTTTTTGTTATTTCTTTACCATAAAAAAAAAAAAAAGCAGTCCCGAAATGGCGTTCTAGCTCCACTATATAGCCCTGATTATCTTGTGATTTGGGATGGTTCATATAATTTGCCCTTTCATATAATTTGCCTTTTTATACCTGCTCTTAAAAATAAGAACATTTCATTAAAATTTGCAATAAAATATAATGCATTAATACTTCGATAAAATTCAGATTGTCAGACGTCAGTAAATATCTTCATAATTTTGTTTCGTTCAACAAACCTAGAATACCAAACTACTTATGTATCCGAAACTAAATTCTGTTATAAAGCGCCATCTATGGACACAAATAAAAAATAAATTCACGTTCGAAATTAACGAGAATTAATCTACAATCTCATTCATTTTTTATTAGCGTGCATTTCAATTTTTTTAAATTGCTTACTAAGTCCAATATCAATGACTCGATTCGATACAGTTTTTTTAATTGCAATATTTTTTTCATATCTAATTTCTTGGTTATTTCAAATATTATTACTTTCGCGATCTCAAATAAAACTTTAATAATAATGTTCTCATGACAGATATCCTATTTTTTCTTAACTAACTGGAAACATATGCCAGAATATTTTTGATTAGGCTGGTCGTAATGTATTTATTTATAAACAGAACATTAGGGCATTTTGTCAGCAGTTAAAATTTATTTTCATTTTTCCAAATTGTTTCTAGTCGCGAGCCCATTTCGATTCGAAAACGTTCGGCTACTTCATCTTTGAACTTTTTTTTTATGAGACTACAAATGGACATACATGCAAGAAGAAAAATTAAGTCGCCAATAAAGTCTTAATGATTAACAAAAAGATTTAACCATGAATAAATGTTCAGAAAAATTTTAATGAAATGTTTCAAAGATGTTTTTTCTAAATCACTTGTGCTTACTAATATTGAAGATATTCAAGCCTCAGCGCCATCTACAAATTAACAGGGAAGTTAAAAGTAAGTTCTAAATCAGCTACAAGACACTTTCTCAGTTAATATAGCATACAAAAATTAGAATGTTTAACTTATTTATGCATATTCTGATTCCCTTATCTCACATTTTCGTTTAAATTCATCTCATTTAGGTTTAAAATATTCACTTTTTCATTAAATGGTACAAAGAAAATGAAAAATTCAAAAATTCACTCAGAACTGAAACCAGTCATATTTATCCTTGACTTGAAGTTTTCTAATGATGACAAGTCATTTTTGAATTTTTTAAAAAATAATAATAAAATCTGAATAATTCACATATCTATATAAATTTTTAACAGTGGATTCCCTAGGTCAAGGGGAATAAAAGAACAGTGCCATAATGAAGAAAGAGCAAGGGGTGTACAGATGCCAATTTTGAGAGGATGTCGCTGAGGAAATAATTTTCATCTTTTAAATATGTACTGCCAAAAAGTCAAGGATGGAACAAGGAGTGGAGGATAATGCACTGCTGTAGAAGTGATCCAGCTAGTAGAAAATGTTTCCAATTATTTCTGATTTCTCTCCAAAATGTTTTGATCATTTAAATATTTGAGATGCTAGCTCACCATGCTTTTAAAATGATTTTCTCTAACAAGCTAGAACAGTGACATTTGATCAAAATTAATCACTGACCTTCTTAGGTAGGCTTAAAAGTGGGGAAATTATTACAAAAAAAGTCTCGCCTTTGCGATTATTTCCATGCAGTCACCCCCCCCCCCGAAATAATTTTAAAAGATTGTATTTTCATTTTTATTCTAATTGGCTTACTTTTCCACTTTAAGAATTCAATGATCAATGAAAATGACAAATAAGTAATAAAAAATGTAAAAAGAAGACAGAAAATCAATCAAGAATTAAGAGAGAGACAGACCAGAGCTGCATCAAAAGTTTTGCCCCTCCTACGGATCCGATATTAACGCAAAGAACATCGCGAAGCAGGAGAAAAGCAACCCTTTCTCCGCTTGAAATTACATTCATTTGAGCTGCATTTTTTTTCAGCTCTCATTTGGCTCTTTTTCGCTTTTTCTCAGTAGTTCAGTCGTTTTTTTTTTTTAAATCCAATTCTGGAGAAGTTGTAATTTTTGCTTCTTTATATTTTCGGGTGCTGATTACGATTTTGAGGTTTGCCACCAATAATTTTTTGTTGGAATTTTAGTCATAGCCAAAAAACATTTTTTAAAAAATTCTCCAGTTTTTACTTATAACTCAAAAACTATCAAGTTTTAGTATATCATCATTATAAACCAAAATAAGCAGCACAAAATTTCCTACAACTTAGGTCTATAAAACTTTTGCAGCACTGCTTGCTTCTGAGCTGACAAGCCGCCACTGCATGCAGTACAGAACACATTTTTTTGGATCTCAGATTTCAAAGGCATATCGGATAACTCGGGTTTCGGTTAACCCGAGTTTGGTTAACAAGGTTTTACCGTACTCAAAAACACAACAAACTAGATAAATGAAATTTGATATGTGGTTCCTGAGATCTATATCAAATTTTGGACCCAATCAGTCAGAGGGAAGAGTTCCAAAATGAAAAAAAATTTTTTTTTCCAACATACTAAACACAAAATGAGCCATATTCTGTAAACATGCAAGAAAGTAGAGAAGAATACTTCCATTGGTTTTATATTTGTTTCATGTTGCCGTAAAAAATTTGAATTGGTGATATTTTTAAATTTACCCATTTAACTACCCAGAGGCGGCCCGAGCAACTGCCCTTGGCGCCAAAGCTGGAATGCAAAGGAGAGAAAAAAAAGTGGTTTAATTGACATGGGAGCTCTGGTGAAACGGCAAAAAGAAGTTTCCTTTCATTCTGGCGCCCCCTCTCCAGTTTTTTGTACAGGCGCTCAGCTCAAGCCTCTAGACCCTGGAGGGATCTCAAAATCTGTTCCACGGACATCAGGCCATAAAATTTGGTGGGACTGAGCAGACTGCACCCACGGGCAACCCGATCTTAGGGAATCGGATTGACCATAAGTGCGGTCCAGTCTACTGTGCCCTCTCCTCACCTCGCTTTCAAAAAGAGCCCTCCCTGCTGTAATTTCCCTAGAATGACTGCCACCCACACTCCCCCTTCCTCATTTCGTGGTTTTTCCTATGGTCCGAGAG
This sequence comes from Araneus ventricosus, assembly GCA_013235015.1. Lineage (NCBI taxonomy): Eukaryota > Metazoa > Arthropoda > Arachnida > Araneae > Araneidae > Araneus > Araneus ventricosus. The sequence continues at coordinate 1,544,403 of BGPR01000048.1, read as the reverse complement.
GCTCGTTCCCTCTAACCGACTATTGTATTTCAGTTTTATGGCATAGTGGGCCGAAAAAATTATTAAACCGGTTGAAAATGTAACTTTTCCTCTGGTCTACACCATATCTCATAGGATTCTTACTTTGACGAAACGTTTTGGCACACTGTGTTGAAAGAAAAACCGGTGAATGTCATGCTTTATTTTTATTCTGAAGAGCAAATTTAAATTGAGATAATGTTATACCTATAAGTGCTGTGTATTTCGCTAAAATGTCTGAAAAAAAAAGAAAAAAATCAGGTAGGTTTTATAGGAAAAGAAAGGCAGGAATAGTAGCAGGAAACGATAAGCAGGCGTCTATTTTGAAAAAATTCCATCAAAATAAAAAATATTGAATTCAGAGAAGGTCTGTCAGTAACAGTTGAAGGCCGATCTTTAACTTCAGAAGACTTTGAGATCAACAATATAACTTATAGTTCGAACCAAGAACAAGAAGTTCCTGTAGATTCAACACCACAGGTAATTTTGTTATTATCATTCTGGTATGTTATTTTAAAATTTTCAGAATTAAATATCTATTTTCTCGATATTGACAATACTAATATTGTTAATTGTACAAAAATTCTATATATTAAAATCCCAAATATAAAATTTTAGTTATTTTTTGAAATTATATTTATATATTACTGAGCAGGAAGCTTAAAAGTGAGCAAAGGATTAAGATATATCAAAAGTTTTTTGTGCACCTTCTGTATGATTATGCAAAAGTACTTAACTCATATGATTTTGGTAAGCTAGATAAGCACTATTTAACAAGTTAACTCGTTTACAAGGACAAAGTGGGAGAGCATGCAAAGTTACAATTACTTGAACCAGAAGCAGTAGGACATTTGAACGTCTTAAATGACTGCAAAGAATCTTGCAATAAAGAAAACGCCAAAAACTAGTTTGCAAACAGAAAATACAGACAACAGTACTGAGAGTGATACGGTTTATTGGATTTTAACATAAGCATTACTCTTGAAATAATATTCAAACTGTTTTTTGAAAAAGCAAATTTGTACATATAAAGTTTCCATACATTTTTTCCAGTAATCAGAAAGTGCTAAACATTAGTGGAAAACTTGTAAAATTACAAACTATTTTCACATATATATATATTTTTTTTTCCTTGATAAGTTTGTGATTTTAAAAAAAATTGTAACACAGCTAAAAAAAAGTAATAAATCAAGGTTTCATATCGATAAGCAAAGTGTATGGTCAGGGCCGTATTACCAAATAGGCCTTGTAACTTTGGGAAGACCCCTGATATTATTTTTTTAAAATTATTTTCAGGGCTCCCATTCGATTTACAAGAAGTGTGTTCTAGAACTTAAAATCCAGTGTCTTTTAAATTCAGAACATTCTCCTTTGAATATTTTTAATGTTTTCGAATTTATTAGCAGATCAATGGGTCACATGTCAACAGTCCTGGGATACTTTGTATTAGAATATTTAAATTGTGTTAAAAAGTTTTGTAATTTTTTAACCATTTTATTTAAAATTTCAGTTTGTCATATTGTTTGTTGCTCAAAAGCTGCTTATTTAGATATTAAATTTAAAACAATAAAGTTATCTGGTTTTGGAAGTTGGGGTAGGGGGGCCCAAAAACTTACACTGCCTATACTGCCCTCCCAAGCATAAAAGGCGTATCTAAATATTTTTTAAATTTTCAGATTTTTCCTACTTGGTAATGCTTGTGACCTTCCCGACATTATTCCAAAGCAAAAAGGCCGTATCTTATTAAAAAATAGTAATAATAGAAAGCCACTAAAGAATGATGTGTATATTAATAAAACTAATGCAGTGTATTTTTCCGACTCTACCAGTAACTGTTGCTACTGGCGAGAGAAGTTTTTCGAAACTGAGCCTGATTAAAAATATCTGCCATCTAGCATATTGCAGGAGCGACTAGTTGGTTTGGCAACTGTATCAATTGAACGGACCTTCTGCAGAACATTGATATTGAGCATATTATGAAAGATTTTGCAGATAAAAAGGCAAGAGAAGAGATTATGTGAAGAGAATTTATAATATTGTGTAAAAAAATCATATATTTTTAAAATAAATTTTTTCAATACATTATTTTAGTTTCTGCAAGACTACTTTAAATTCTTAAATATATCTGAAATTTAAAAATTCTGCCCATAACATTATAAAGTCAGATTTTCAGGTCAAACATGCATATTTCTAAGTAAAATTTTGTTGGAAATTTAAAATACAGACAATATAGAATTTAAAAATGATGTTGGGGGGGGGGGGGCCCCAAATTTGTTGTCTTGCCCGGTTGGTAAAATGATCTCGGGCTGCCTATGTAACTACCACACCGTACAGAAGGGGGTCTCAAAACTTTTTGGTCTAGGGGCCACACTGACTCCTCCACCAAGTCCAAGACCTAGCTAGCTCATCATACCAAAATGCTGCAGTTTTGAATTACGTGCAAATTTTCATTTCAGAAATAGATGGCGAGTTAAGTATCTAGGGTGCAGGGGTGGCCTCACTCTGTTTGCAATACTTATGGGCAATTATCAAAACATGTCATAATTTCATTACGTAAATTACTAATGTACGTCACTTATTGTAAAATTTTAGGACAAATCTCATATCAGTAATTACAGTCAAAATATTCTTAATTGGTCATTACATAAAAATATCTGATAATTATTTTGAATGATTCATTTGCACTATAAATTTTACAAAGGAATCGGGAAAAACTGTGTCCAGCCGGATTGATGGTGATTTCGGGTCAGTGTTGACCTACAGGTTGTTTGGAGACCCCTGCTCTACAGTAATGAGAACAAAACTAAAATCTCAAACAAATAAATTTTATTTACCATAATACATATAAAGTTATAGACATCTAAAAATATAACAAATTTATGTTTAAAGAAGTTTCAGAATATAAGCTTATACAGTTAAATGATTACAATCATATGTAAAATAACAGAAAACTATAAGTGGAATAAAAGGAGCATTTATCACATTCAAAAACAGTAAACAAAAAGCTTTTAACAATATGTAATGCATATATTATGGCTTTATTAAACATCACAAAGTTCACATTATTTTCATTTAACATCACAAAACATTTGGTACTTTGGAATAGCATGCAACAAGCAAAAGAAAAACAAAAATGCCTCACACTCCAAATATTTCTTTGTGAACGCAAGAGTTAAACTGAATGCTAAAGATTTATACCATTCTTCCACATTTAATAGAGCTTTTCCATTCTAAAAGTTTGTCATTTTCAATATCTACCAAAGTGATGCACCATCATGTATGACAAACCAAACTACTACAAAGATTTACACTGATTTGCTCCCTCAAGACTTTATGATAGATAAATAATGAAAATTATTTCAAACCCTAAACTAACAACAAAATACAATCTTCAACAAAGTAACAACCCATGCTCAGCACAACCAATATTTTTCAATCAAAAACAACACACCAAAAAACATATAAAATTCAAATTTGTCAAATCTGTTATTTTGACAAAATTCTAAATAGATATTTCAATATTTGTAAGAAATACTTGTACATAACTTGCTTGTTGTGAATTATACTTCTCAATACAATTTTTTACATCGGGTCTTATTAAACTCGCATCACACAGAGCATTTATTTGGGGGGGGGGGGCCTTTCTCTGTATCTTTTTTATTCACATTTATCAACATTTGTAAGCAAAAAATAAAAAAAACCCAATAATCTTAATTTTAAAAAAATCATTAAAATTTGAGCAATTAATCTAAGGTTTCTTTTATTTACAAATGATAATCTATAATAGAATTACGCAGAGAAATCGGTGATGATGATTTGGCTCTGTGCCAAAGAGATTCAGATGGTCTGTCTACAAATTGATTCCGTGATGATTTAATATCAAATAGGAGTTATGACAGGGTTTTTCTTAAATGAGTTTTCTTTTTTTATTTTATGATGAATCATTGAAACAGAACTCCGTTAATATCAAATAGAAGTTATACTAGAATTAATTTATTTTTCCACTTCTCAAAGATTTTTACTTTCGTTTTTGTTAAAAAGTTTCTTTCTTTTTTCGTACTTAATTTTGGAATTGAATATTTATATACTTTGCAAAATGAAAGTTAGTGTCAATTGATTCATCATTTCGGTTTTACATGCTTTTTTTTTTTTTTTCATTTTTTAAGCACTCTGCCAATGTGCATGTGATTTTCTACTACAACTTTTATTAATAAATCTGTGACAATCAGATCCGAGATATTGTTGGCAAGCTAAAAGCCCATCTTAGATGGGCACAAATCTAATAATCTTATACATTTTCCAATTATGGGGTGTCGCAGCGAAATTTTACAAATGAAAATGGTATCGTAAATTTTTCTCCCCACCTAAAAGTAGGAAAAGTTTAAGAAACTCTGGTTTACATGCATTTTATTAACCAGAACAATATATTTCTGTACTTCAGAGGTAAACTATCTTCAGTTCAATTTTTGCTGATTTTGATGCTTTGATCATATCTGCTTTATTCTGAATGCATCATCAGATGGACAAAATGTTGTAACTGCTGGTCAAAACGAATAAAAGATAAATAAACTGTGCATTGCAATACATTATACTCTAAACTTCTTTTGGCTCTTCTGCAAAATGTTAAAATTGAGATAGTTATCTCTGATGTAAAGATTTATTCTCAATAGCTTTGGTTTTCTAATATGAAATACATTTAACCCTTGAAAACACACAGCAGTTTTTAAGGATACACTAACAGTACTTAATTGTTACAAAGCATACATACTCACTGAATGGGCAGTTGACTGTTCAGTATATTTAGATATAATTATATAATAGTAAAGACCTTTTAAAAAATTTAATTGATAAAATAGAAGAAAAATTTTAATATTTATGTTAGAGATAGATTCAAAAATAACATTTTCATATCAAAGAATGTATTGAAAAATTTATTTTCGAATTAAGACCTTTACAGATAATTTCTGGAACATGCTGTTTTGCAGCAGATAAATTCTCTATAAAAATTTTTTTTTAAAATGTTCAGAACCAATTTGCTACATGAAATTCACACATAACAATGGATTGAATTATTAATATAACTTTGTATTACACGAAAAATTTTAAATAATCTAGGAAATAATAAATGGATTTTTGCAAATATGTAAAACCAATCAGACAACCTTGGGTAATGACATGTCAGGTAAATGTTCCAGATCCATTCATAATTATAAAATTTATAAAGTTAATTTAAATTGTGAATAAAAATCCAATGCAATTTATCAATAAAAATAAATTTATTAAAAAAAGGAAAAAAGTTTCTCAAAAACCATGGTCTCAACAGGGGAATGGATCACTACAAAATTTTACACAAAGTGGAAATTAAAATAATTTGCGAACCCCCGACTTAACCCCTTAACTCTGCTATCTAATTAGACAGCATTTAATGTTTCAGAAAGGTGCTGTTGTATTGACAGAAGAGTCCATGGGACATGAGAGATGTTTACAGGATTCCATGTAATTTTTGTCTCGAACAGAGTTCCCAATTTTATTGAGGAAAAAAATTCAAGGATCTTTTTAAGAAAATTTGAGGACCATAAATTACATATTTTAGACATTAAAAATGCAAATGATAAATTTAAATCAAATTAATCATTTACATTTTTTAGATAAAAATTTGATACGGATCTACAATTCTAATGATAAAACTATATACCAAATTTTATCCATCTAGTTATTTAAGTTTTTGAGTTATTATGTCCACATGAACACAGACTTCCCTGGCTGTATGAAATTAAATAGCACACATTTTGAAAAACAGATTTTAGTGCAGAGAACATCGGTTATTGGTATTTAAATAAAACTCTGTTCAAATATATCAGTTATTTTCAAAATACATTAGGATAATTGCAGGACTATTTTACTCGACAGAGAAATACCCTCTGAAGCTTTTATTGTATTTTCAAATTAAGCTGTCTTTGAATATACAACAGAGAAAAGATTGATGATTTGACAGCAATCCCATACAAACAACATTTTTCTGGTGGTGGATTTTTCAAGACAAAACCAAGTCACAAACTAGTTCTCTGTTCCCAAATAATATTGGATGGGCATTTTGCTTATTTTTGAAGGAATGAAAACTCAAGTACTTTTCCAGGGCCCTGAGTAAGGCAAATAAAATTCAAGGAGTTTTCAAGAACCATGGGAACCCTGTCGAATTATAAGGTCTGTTGAATGATTTAATTTCAGCTTATAAGTTGAAATATAAGGTTATTCGATGCAAAAGTGATGCTTGGCCACCACAGTTATGAGTTTAAGCAATTCCAGAATAATTTTGAAGAATATAAGTTTGAGAATCATCACACTCTAGTAGTACATTCAGTGGAAATAAAATTATACTGTAGTTATTTTAAACCACAGCAGAGCTGTGGTACAGTAGAGTCCCGGGAATCTGGACTAGATGGGGCCAGAACCTGTCTGCATCACCAAAAGCCCAGATTAAATGGAATTTGCCTTAAAATTGCACGTAATACAAGTTTTAAATGGGCAAATCTATAAAAATCGATGCTTTTTTTTTTCCATATATACATACAATTTTTCCTAACTCACAACTAGGGAGTGAGCCAATTTCTGGAAAACAGGAGGCAAGCATTATTATTTCTGTACTGACCTCTCACTAAAATTAGTATAACCTACTTTGGTTTTAAAATCCTGTCTGGATTAACCGAATATCCAGACAAGCAGGACTTGACTATATTATTGTCACGTCAATATATTCGAAGCTTATACAACTTTTTTCTAAATACATGAGCCTTTCATTCATAATAAAAAATACAAAATGTACGAACATGCTTTAATATATGGCTTTCTTTAACTTCTAAAATCCAAAACCACTTCAGGTACTTCCTTTCAAGTTCGAATATAACAGGTGGTAATAAATAAAGTATACCTAATAAGAACACTATAGAGAAAACCTAGAGGTTAAAAGAACACCAAATAAGAATTGTATGCATTTCAAAATATTGGGACATGAATTATGCAAGAAAAGTTACAAAAATGAATGGTAGTTGAAGAGGCAAACAATCTTCAGTTTAATTCATTATAATTCATTCATCTTAATTTATTCACAGTTGTAATACATATTAATTACAAATTGTAATAGTACAGGAATGCAATAAATACTAATACAGTGAAACTTCAATTAACTATCAATTTCTGTTATCCCTCATTGTCAAAGTGATGTAGATTTATAGCAATACAATATATTCTATACTTTACTATTGAAGTTTATACTGATCGTTTTGTAAAATTAAATACAATATGCATGTATTATTGACTTTTAAAGGATTTTATTTTCATTTTTATCCCAGCCAGCAGTGACATCACATTACTGTACTTATGTATTAACAGATTTCTGTTATCTGTCTATTTGGTTATCCATCACAGACCTGATCCAAACGATGACTGTTAATCGAAGTTTAACTGTAATTGCAAAAACAATGTCAATTAATAAATGCATGCATGGTGCAGAGTTCTAAAGTAAAAAATGTTATTTTTACTAGATTTCCTTCTGGTTTTTAATTAATCTTTTTGGGGAGGGTGGCATAATTTGTTTTCTTATGCTCCGAAATGTATAACACCGAGTTATCACTTAAATTTTATCCACCTTGTATACTTTAATTGTGGATCATCTAAATGTTTAAGTTAATTAGTTGTTATTCTTATGCATACGCTTTCAACAAAGCTATATTTAAAAAACCCTTGATGAAGTGGAAGAACATATGTGATACAAGGAGAAATGAAAAATATTAGTTAAATGAAAGCAACTAAAAAAATGTTAACTTACTGAGCTTAAATCTGTATAAATTACAGAAGAAAAAAAATATATAGCATTTGTTTTGTAATATAAATTACTAGCATCAGAGCATTAAAATTATTACAGATGAAAATCAATATACCATGGATGCAATAATAGTGATATGATAATGCAGACAATCAGTATCATGATTTAGGAAACATTTTTAACAAATGTGAATTTTAGATTATAACACAAGTTAACTGGGTTAAAATGTCTGAACAATTCATAGACTCTTTACAAAATTTTGGTTGCCACTTTTTTGTTTAGTTGATCATTCATGACCGCTTCATCATTCAGCTCACAAACATTGTAGGGCTTCAATATTTGTTCTGAGCTTCATGCCTACAAAACTGCTTAGTCCCAGCACAAATGAATTTTTTTTATTCTTTGGTTTTCACTCCAGACTGTGTACTGCTTTAAAGAAAGCATGTCACTACAGGATTTTGGTAGAATCTTTTACAAATGAAGCAATTTTTCAAAAAAGGTATTAATGGAAATAACTCCAATAGCTACAGATGAAATAGCGCAATTGCAGTTTTCATTTTAAGTCTACCATATCATCACTAAGTTCTAATGAGTTTGCATACAAGAGTAGTGATTATTCAAAATAAGTTATGGCAAACAAATTTTTCGATGATTCACATTTCTTCGTGTAGAAGCATGATATTTCAAATGCACATACCATAACTTATTTATATCAGGGTTCATACTGTATATATAATAGTAAAATTCAGGAGTTTCTAAGGATTTTTTCAGGAGTACAGTACAGAAAATTCAGGAGATAACATGAAAAAAAATCAATTGTAGGGGAGAAGGGGGTAGTGTGGACAATTTTTATAAAATTGGCAAAAAAGTATACTAAATATCAATTCTCCCATCTTTCCCGATTGCGGTGACTCGGAACATGTGCGGTAGCGCTTAGTAAGGTCAGAAGTAAGAATTCCGGATTCCAGCGACTTTCTATCAATAAGGAAAAATGGAAACGTCATAATTTTATCTTTTGCTCTTTGATTGTAATTTTTCAGGAGACAAAAAGAAATATCAGGATAAAAAACACAATTTTCAGGAGTTTTCAGGGCCCTTAGGGAAAAAAAGCAAAATTCAGGAGTTTTTCAGGAATTTCAGGAGGAGTACGAACCCTGTTATATTTACTTGGATGAACTTTAATTTAAAATAATGAAATGATTATGATAAATGTTTCATGCAGAAAAATGCACATATACAATATATATTATATATTTATTCCATGACGAGAAGCATACTTTTAACCAATTTACAATTTAAGAAAATGCAACATATTTTTAGTAGGAATCAGGAAAACTTAACACATAAAAATTATTATTTCAAATAAAAAGCACTACAGAATGAGATTACATACATAATAGTTATAATAAAATATACACTTAAAATAAATTCTAAACCAAAAAATAACATACAAGGAAATGTCAACACTAATTTCAATAGTGGTAATGAATGATGACTTTTCAAGGTAACAGAAATAATAATACAAAAATAATACTTCTGTCTTATAACTAAATATATATATATATATATATATATATATATATATATATATATTATATATATATATGACAAAAATAAGAATGATATCAAACAATATAGTAATCAGGTTTTTTATTAAGTTTTGTCTTAATTGTTCTACAAACTTATCCAATAACTTTGAACACTTTTAAATTAATTAAAATTAAAAACATTTCAATGAACAGATTACAGAAGTGTAACATCTTTATATTTTTAATTTATTTCTGATATAATGAAACCACTGAAGACTCTAATTCAATAAAAGATTTAAAACTACAAAAAGGCAGATTGCAGTTTTACTTTATTTACCATTAAAATCAGTAAATTTAAGCTATAAGAAATTTTGAAGTTCCTGAAATAAACATCAACTCTTTGAATAAAGGATACTGATGTTGTATATTGTTTTTTAATATAGAAAATACTTCAAAATACATATATTTCATTTGATATTTATGGTAAAAAAACAAAAATTGAGTAGACTAGTTATGCTTTCTACTTCAGAAAGGTGGTAACAGATAAGTTCCTTCATTAGAATACAAAACATCAGAATAATATAATATATATTAATAACACTTATAAAACATAAGTAGCATATAATAAAATCCTTATGGAAAATTCATGTTTTTTTGTAACCACTGGGTACATTGTATTTACCACAAGATAATAATAGTCAGGGCCGTACCGAGGGGGTGGCGAGATTGGCCCCCGCCAATGGCGCAGGCAGAACGGGGGCGCAAAAATGACCATTTGAAAAACTAAGTTTAAGAGTTAGATTGGTACGATCTGCTGTGCAAATAAAAAAGAATTTGAGAATAAGTCTTCAGTGGCTTACTAAACATTACGGGAGTGTCTAGTTGTTTTGTCCAGTGGACAATTTGCCAGTTTGTCTGGTTGTGACCAGTGGCGGATTTTGACAACACGGGGCCACATGCGCTGAACGTTTTTAGTCCTCTCCGAATCCTAAATGTCTTAAATTGACCGTCGGCTTAGCACTGCCGTATACACCGAATATATTTTGAGGCCCTCTAAGGTCTTGAGGTACGAGGCAAGCGCCTCTAACGCCTGTGCGAAAATCCGCCACTGGTTGTGACCCCCTTACACAGAGAGAGAGAAAGGGCCTGCGCCGTTTCTTGGAAAAAAATAGCAAGTAGCTTTATGTTACTAATTGATGAGGCAACGAGCACTTTGAGTTCCTTGCTGCCGCAGGAAAAAGTGTCCCTTCATGAAGGCGAAAAGGACCCTTCTTTGACCATGGGTGTGGTTCTTTGCATAGAGATGGCAAAACAACATATTTTTTCTTCTTTTTTTTGCATCTCATTTTACAGTCGTAAAATAGATGACAAAGGAACTCGCCTGCCTTAAGAATCTTTTTTGAACCTCTAAGACGCTGATAAGAGAGCGCAAAAAATTCACTTAATTTGATTATTTAAATCTTAAAGTAAGTCGTGCTTTTTCTTAGAGTTTTGTGTTTTAGGGTGGATAGGTCTTATTTTATCTTGTTTACTATATTGTAGGAAGGATAAAGGGGCCTTGTCCTTATTGGACGAGTGGTCCTTTGGTGTTGCTTTAGTGGCAAATAATACGAAAAAAATGTTGCTTTTCTGTTTTTGTTTCATCAGAGAGTGGGCGCATAAAGAAATACTTAGACATTTTCATTCTTTTCTAAGGAGATAAATTAGTTTTAAAGAGGTGACCTCACATTATTTCTGTATTTTTAAATTGCTTTTGTTGTATTAAATGCTAGCCACCTTCTACTGCTAGCTTACTCGCCAATTCTATTAATTATATATTATTTATGCCCAACCAATTTTAAAAACATCTATTTATTTAATCTTTCGCAAGCTAATTTGAACTAAAGTTTAAGGCAATATGTTTCGCATCTAATAAAATTAATGACTTTGATTTTTACATTCTATTGTTAAAAAAGTCTTAGGCAGAATGTCTCTTTAATATCATTAAATTCAATGAAAATTAATTTTTATTTCGATCATGCATAATTCAGATTTAAATTACATTTATTACACTTTATTTATCTCACTATAACTTGAATGTTTTACCTAATTATTACATATAAATAAATGGTAAGGTTTCCATTGAAGATTTCTGCCCTAAGTGAAAAATGAATTTTAGATCATTATATATTATCATTTCTATCAAGATAATATAGTAAATCTATTTAAAAAGTAAATTTGTTTTAAGTAGCAAAGAATTAACAAAAAATTAGACTGAAAAAACTGGAAAAGCAACGAAAATGCCAGAATTTCATTACAATAAAAGAAGGTTTTATATTGTAATAATCGAAATAAATTTTTTTATATCACGTGTTTTAACATAAGAGAATCATAAAATTAAGTATTAAGGGAAATATTAAATTAAAGATTTTATGAATCAGTGAAATCGGATTGACTTTCAATCCAGCATTGTTGTAAATTATACATGAAAATATTTTTTTTAAAAAAATTGTCGAATTCAAGAAAAATTACACAACTAGACAGTTATCATTTGAAAGATAATTTTTTTTGAAATGTAAGAAAGGTGTGGAAATTATTTTTAAATGATAATACTTCCGGCTATTATCGCTGAACCCCCCACCCCCAATTTCTGTCTTAAGTTTTAATTAATTAAAGTTTTAAAAAACTCACTGAGGTGTGCTTTGCCACCCTTCATAGTAGGTTTGTACGAAATTTGGCAATCTAGGCTCAACGGTCTGTCTTGTAGAACGCCAACAGACAGTCACTTATACATACATGCGCTTTTAGTAGTAAAAATATGCATATAAATATGCATGATTACAAGCAAAATATAAAATTAACATTAGAGTATTTCGCTTTAGAGTTTATTGCATAAAAAATATAATGCAACTATTCTACACCAAATTCATGATCTCCTTTATTTTACTTGTCTTGATAATTGTAACTGATTTAACCATAAAATTTTACTTTACAATAATGTATACAAAGATATATGTTATTTGTCTTTTTCAAAAAATCGACATTTTTGCTTGATATTGTTGAAATTTGGCGCATATGCTCTTCAAAACAAGAGTAGAATCCCTATCAAATTTTCAAAGCTCAAACGATAATAAAAATGTCAGTTAATAAAATTAAGCAAGATTTCGCAGTTTTTTTGCCGTATTTTTCAAAAATATCATTTCAAAAAAGATGACTTTTTACGTCATTTTAAAATACAAAAAAATATATTTTTAATGATATTAACTTAAAAGCTTCACAATTTGTTTCTTTAATTTAAAGAAATTTTACAAAATGTATGATTTGCAACAATACTTTTCAATTTTAAAATGACAAACTAATTTCCTTATTTAATCAAATTATCACTAATTTCCTTATTTATTAATCACATGATCCCAGTATAGTGAAGTTCACGGATGAGAAGCTACCGGATAAGTAAGCAGGTTCTCGCTCCCTTTTCGGATACAGTAATGGTGGTGTGGCTCTTAGGATCCATCTCCGATGACGGGTCGTACCCCAGTGAAATGGGGGGTCGTCGCATAAGTCGCTCGTAATGGAGGCTACTATGCGGGAACCACAGTGCCCGATGAATTCGTGGGAGCCGGTCATTCAATGTAGACCCGGGTGCCAAGGCAGAGAGGGGTGATGTCTTTTTTGTGATATTTAATCATTTGATCTCTAACCATTGTTTACATTATGGTGAACAAAATTTGCTCTCTTTGATACATTTAACTACTCTAGCTCCAAAAGAGATTTTCACTTTCCCGCAGTTTTTTCTTAAACACTTTTTGAAATATATTTTTCAACTAAGTTCATTAAATAAAGTGATTTTTATTGCATTTGGTAAGTTTTATACAGTGAAATATTTTCTTTTTTCGCCACTAATGATAATATTTTCTCTCTTCAATTATAATGAGATAATTGACACAAGCACTTTGTTTTTTCTTTTGCTATCGAATTACAGATTCTTAGTTTCATTTTAATTTCGCAATTATTGCAATTCAGGTTTCTTTTTTTTCTGACATCTTGACTAAGAAAAAAATGAAAATGGACATTTATTATCTTCACAAAATTTATTAATTGGAAAATTCTGGTAGTTATCTTTTTCTATAAATGATATTTTTAACATTTTTCTTGAAACTATTTTCGGAAATTTAGTTTCTACTTCAAGATTATTTCTTTTAGTTTTTCAAATCGTCATATTATTCTGTTAATTTTTTGCTGTTCAGTTTGGCCTGGTGCAAACGTTTACCTCAATACAATTAACACTAAAATGTTTTATTTCGAGAGCAGGGAGAGAAAAAGATAAATTAATTTCACATATATTTGAATTTTCATTAAATTCGCATTTTTCAATCTTATCAAACAATAAAGGTAAAATTTTAAATAGTTATGTATTCCGTATTAATTGTTTAACAACGAGGATATTCCGAGCGAACAAGCTGGTCTCCAAAAGCAGTTAGAAATATATTAAAATTATAAACAGAAGCTACTGTAAGCAGAATAATGGTTTATAAAGAAAACTTGCTGATGTGGAAGATCAACAGGTCATAGATGATACTGTGCCCATATCTTGAATTAAGTGTTAACTGAAACAAAATGTTGTGTAAATGCAGTTTCTTTTTTGAATTTTCTCAAGAATTTCGTTACTTTACTGTAAGAACTTTACTTTCAGTTGGGCTTTGAAAATATCCAAAATAACAGTATGCTGAGTTGCTGAATTTGAAATAGCTCCTGGAATGGATTGGTATCAAAATTTAAATTCTATTAAATATTTGAGCCTTGAAATATAAAAAATAGGCTGTAGAGATATAAATGTAGTATATGAAATTATTTTTGAGAGAAAAAACTTAGTGGTTGCAGTTAGAGACCATCAACTAAATATTTTAACAATAACTAAAGACCCTTATGCTGTTTTAAAAAGAAGTAGTAAAATATATTATATGCTCAGATAAGAAAATTACAACTTACTACAGTAATTTTATTAAAATAGTTTAATGGTAAGGTTAGAGGGAATTTTTTTAATAAGGTTAGAGGGAAGTTGCTTAAATTGGACCACCAACAGTTACCTTAATTGGGCTGTTTAAATCAAAAGGACTACAATCTAAAACTAGAGGAATAGTTCAGAAAGTTACAATCTGTTGTAGTCATCATAAATTGGAAGTGAAACAAGTCAAAGCAAAAACCCACACAAGCACAATTGCATACAATAAAGTAGAATAGTCTTAGTAGTTTAGAATATTCTTATATTTTGTGTTTTCCGCCATTGCCAGAATCACTTTTGAGTATCCCTAACTTGTCCCCCGCGTATACATACATACCACAGGTTGGGAACCTCTGTCTATTATTTTCTGTCTTTTAGAAAATATATGCAATATGTAATTTATTTGATGATGCACTTTTTTTGTTGTGTACAGTATTTTTCATGAATATAGTTCATTAAAGAATTTTTAAGAATACGTAATTTTTATTAAACCTATTTAATAATTTATAAAATATGATAAATTTGTGTATAAAAATATTTGCAGGAATGTAGTTTTTTCCTTATTGCGGTTTTATAGAAGGGATGAAAAATTAATGAAAATGTGTCATGTAGGGGGGGGGGCGCAGCTTTGTCTCTTCCGCCAAGGGCACAGGATCACTTCGGTACGGCCCTGATAATAGTATGATTACAATGAGTAGCATTTCAAGCAATACTCAATTCCCACATATTTAAATGTCAAGTTTTAATTTTAAAATATATAAATTTATCATAGTCAAAGTAGTAGACCCTTTGTGTGATTTTTATAGTATCTCAGTTCAGAATTTATCTTTAAATCAAGGATCTATATCAGTTTCTTTACCAGAATGCCTAAATTCAAGTTCCTCTTACAAATTTAATGGATATCAATCATTTATGAAAAGCATCAGAACTTCTTTCTTAATGACACTTAATTTCATTAAAATGAATTTTTGATCGTATAGGGATCATTCTTAAGACTTCAAAACAAAAATAAAATGAATTTTGAGTTAATTGTGTCTTGTGCTTACATTGCTCTTTAAAATCTATCTTGATGGATTTATAAATACGCTTTTGAAAAATTAATTCATTAAAATGTTATTAGAATTTGAGGATATGTTTAATTTTAGCATATATTATTATTTTTTCTTTAAGCACTTGGATTTAAAATTTAACACTCTTGTTTTAAACAGTTATAAGACCAAAAAATACAACATTATTGTTATGAATTTCTATTCCCAGATGGTGCTGTGGGCATCTTGTGGCAACAGCTTACTCCCCTACAAAGAGAGTTTTAGATAGTGTGGGGCAGGCAATGGAACTGTATAGAATGGTTTGGATGGAAGGTGCCAGGGCTAGCCTATATTTTATGTAAATAATGTACATAGTATATAATTAGTAGTATAGAATATATATTTTTTAGCTATAATAAAAACTAAAAAGGCATCCTGGATGCCTTTTTAGTGTTAGATCCTGGTGCCCGATGGCACCTCTGAATCACAGATGCAATAATTATTAAGTTACACTAATTAAATATTAAGTAATACAAAAATTTTATTGCACTGCACCATGAAGTTGAATTATTCAAAATAATAACTAAAGATAATATTTTTACTTGCCGTCCACCAACTCATAAAAAATCTGCTTGATTTTTTTCAACTTTTCTGAACTCTTTGATACTAATTAATTTCAAAACTTTTTGAGTAACTTAAAAATAATTAGCAAATTTTTAAGTTCAATTTATTAAAAAAATTAATTCATAAAGAAATAAACAAAAAGAGAATGTTGCTTGCAAGTCCAAGATATTGGATCTGTAGCAATTTGTTCATGTCTCCAAAACTTTTTTACAAAATTATTACAAGTATCAAGTGGGGAGCACAGTTGTTTACCGAAACATGTTTAAGAAACTCCCAACAGATACATTCTAATCCATTTACTTATTAATTTAAATAAATAAAAAAAAAAACAGAAAAAATAATAAGGCATATTTGTGAAGAAACAAGTATTTAGTTCAACTAATGTTTTTATCAGATGTAAAATGAATCTTAAAATAAAAAAAAAAATGAGAATTGACAATAAATTGTAGTTGGCGGTGGGGATTCATGAACTTTATGACTGAAATCATAAATTACAACTTTCATATCTAGCAAACATTTTGCATTGTCCAGAATAGCTATATTAAGACATTTTATATATAAGACATATATTTAAGACATTTTATATATTAAGACAGTATATTTATATTTATCCTTCATATATTTTTTTTCATCCTTTACATTTTCTTATCCTTTAAATACTACACATCCTTTGCACTTTTTTTTATCCTTTACATATTATTCCATTTTTTTAAGTGTCTTCCAAACATTTCAATTTTGAAATCACTGTTGTTCATGCGAATGAGGATCTTGTTTCAAAATTTAAAAACTGTTTCTTCTTTCATAAATATATAATTGCTTGTCCTATCTGTTTCACCAGAAGCATCTCAAATTGATGGAAAGTAAATCACCTAATTAAGTGATCTTTGACAAAATGATAAAGACTAAATAACTAACTGATTTCTTAGATAAATATTCCATTCTGAAGAAAGGGCGTGTAGATTTTAGCCATTGTCAGGTGACAATAATATCTGTCCAAACACTCTCCAAATGTGGACACTACTCCAATAGCCTGCCAACAGAAAATTACAATTTTGGTGGGATTCAAAAAACTGGGATCCTCTGATCTAGAAAGCAACATTCAGCCACACAACCACCACAGCCCAGGTAATATAGGACAAGAAAAATTAGAAAAACTAAAAAGAAGCATATACCATGGTTACATAATATAAGAAAAAATTTATAAGCATCAACCATATACATTTTGAAGCTCTACAAGAAAGAAAAATTCCATCAGAAAACCAAAACAATAAGTAGTATAGTAAATGAAGATTCAATTGCACAGGGGGTGGGAGTGGGGGCAAAAAGAAACAAGGGAAACACTTTTGAAAACTTATGTGTGTTCCGACCCCTTTAATAGAATTTTGCAGCAAATCAAAGCAGACACAAATTCCAAAGAAATAAGAGTGATCTATTGGGTGGGAACATTAAGTTGATATTCAAACCATAGTTAACAAAAGTGTACTACCCGTAGTATACAGTAAACTATAAGCAAAAAATAAAGTACTTCAACAGCTCCATTATTAAATGTGCTCAATATGCTATAAAATACTTTGACAAATAAAGTAATCATTCAAACTAAACAGAAACAAGAAAAAATCTCAGATAATTCAAAATTAAGTATATAAAGCAAAAAGGTTTCTAATAAATTATTTTCATATATTGTAAATTTATACAGAAATATAAATTTTTTTAAAGGAAAGTTATACAAAAGTTATTTAAAGAAATAATGA
The DNA here is from genome assembly GCA_013235015.1 of Araneus ventricosus. Lineage (NCBI taxonomy): Eukaryota > Metazoa > Arthropoda > Arachnida > Araneae > Araneidae > Araneus > Araneus ventricosus. Next base: position 1,526,650 of record BGPR01000048.1, on the reverse strand, counting down.
CAAAATATTTGATTTAAAAAAAATTTGGGGCTATCAAAAATTACAACCTTTTCTGATTTCCAAAAATGAGACATAAAATCTTCAAAGTTCTCAGCCAGCTGCTTTTTAAATAATTACAATCAAATTTGTATTTAAAATAAATACAGCTTTCAAATTTAATATAACACTTTAAAGCACTACAAATTATTATACACTTTAAAGTAGCAATTATTCAAAGAAATTATGAAGAAAATTTTGATTAAAAAATGTTTCTGGTCATCAAAAGTACCACGTACTTTTGATTTCCAAAAATGTGGCGTAATCTCAGCACATCAATTTTAAATAATTACAAACTAAATTTGTATTTTAAAAAATACAGCTTTCAGATTTGCTTCCAATACTTTAAAGCATTACAAATGTTGAGCCAAATATATTTTTTTAAAAAAATATTATTTTGATTTCAAATGACTACTTTTAAGTACATACAAATTATATTAATCTTTGAGTTGAAAGCTTAAGTGCAAGCTGATTACATTTGATGGATATCTTGTCCACACCAAAGCTTTAAACCATTTAAGCACCCCTGTCAGATAAATAATGTTTAAAGAACTCATAGACACACCAACAAATTGCAGTGGAAGGCATTTGATGCATTACACGGGCTTTAATTCCACGTGTGAAACCCCAAATACCATTCATCTTGTATACTGTTACAAGTGCATGAGGAAGGCCTCGAATTTTTGTTCTTTCAGTTTCCCCTAAAACAGCACCTTCTTGAGTATTCAGTAAAGTTCTACAAACATCAAGGGGTGTTGTGGCTGCAGCTGCACAACCACCTGCTAAGGCACCACATAAGATATGACTTTTAGCATCAAATGACCTTGATGGATTCAAAAAATTCTGGCTTGTTTCATATATCACAAAATGCAAAGCTCCATGAGGTGCATCAATAGCTAATTGTGTAGGCAAACTTCTATAAAGAGCTCCTACACCTTCTCTACGCACAACAGTTTTCAGACAATTTAAACTTGAAGAGTATGGACTGGCATATACTTGCATACGTTGTTTCACAACATCAGCTGGATTCATAACTATGTTATGAAGTGTAACAGCTATTGCACCAGCTACACTTTGAGCTATAGGATTCTGAGTACCAAATTCAGTTCCACTTAAGAAACGTTTGGTCATTTCATATGAAGAATAGTAAAGAGCATGGGCAGGAATGGATGCTATTAAAGGCATAGACATGCCTCGGAACAGTCGAAAACCACCTTCTTCTACTTTTATTTTTAACATTCCAGAAAAAACACTTTTATATTTGGCCTTGGAATAGGGGCGTAATGTCTGCATTCGAGTCTTCATCAAATCAATTGGATACATTATAGAATATTCAACCAGTCCTGTTACAGCACCAGCTAATGCTTGATCAGTAGGTGTTGACAGATCCTGTATGTCATGGGACTCCATTTTTTGAGCTTTTTAAAAAGTTTTTAGCTAGCTAATTCAAGTTCTTAAAAAAAATAATTCACAGTTATGTTGATGAATTTCATCAATATTTAAAGAATTCAGCAGAGATAATTTTATGAAAAGTGAAATATGTTTACCAACATCAGCTTACGATCCAAAAGAAGAAAACTTTATAAACCTGAAAATAAATAATTAAAAATGTTAGTTAATGCATAAATATAATCATGCATAAATATATAACCCAGTTAACAATATATACAACAACAGTTTCAACTATTAGAAGTAAATTAAAAAACCTTACTTTTCATTCATATAATTACACAAAAAATATTTAGATTATAATGCTTCAAAAGGAACAACGCATTCAGAAAAGAAATCGCCATGAATATGCAGAAAGCAGATTCACGGTGATACTTCATTTTGCATTTCTTCTCTAATTTTCCTGAATCTGCATCCCACCACAAATAAATAGCTTTATGATTACATATTTCATCTTCTTGCATAAGCAATTACTTGGCAGATGCTGATCTAAATTTGCCAGAGTAATTTGGCATGAGTTATTGTTTGAAATTACTCCAACTAAAGGTTTAAGGAAACATATCACAAAGAGATCCAAAATTTTTCCATATTTCTTCTTGTCACCTATTGTTTAACTATGTTTCACTACAGTTAACCATGTTTCTTCTTATCAACAATAATAAAAATGTAACATCCTCTCTTAATTATTATATATAACAACAGCTCTCGAATACTGCATAATTTTTTCCTCCATTTTCCAAATTCAATGATTGATAAACTTATCTTCTAGATATCAAATTTCATTATCAGCCAGTTCATTGCATAGTACTCAGCACCTTTATTGAAGAAATGGAACAAAGATGCCATATTGATCACCTTACTAAATTATTAATTAAATCTTTATCAATGTTAATTTTAATAATTATTAATAAATTATTGATTGCATGATTTAGAATATCACACATTGGAACATAAAAGTGACATATTTAAACATATCAGGATCATTCATTGAATATTTGTGACAGAAGTTCAGCACAATGAAATTGCCATTCCTAGCCTATGAAAAATATGAAAACTGATAGAAAAAAAGGACTAGTAAATGGAATCTTAATATAACACAGTTTTTTTCTTATTTTTTGTCTACTAGTAAGTTTTTCCCCTTGATTGTTAATCCATATTAAATAACTTCAATCTGTCAAAGAGATAATCAAACCATTTTTACTAAAAATTTTGTATGTTTTATTTCATAAAAAAAACGATCATGGCAAAATATGATAAATATTTTGCTTTTAATTAATATTTGATAAGCAATGCATTTCAGACATAAGTTGAATATGAAAACTATACATTACACTTGCTTTCAGACTATAATTATTTTGAAATAATTCAAGTTTCTTAGAAAACTAATTTTTTTAAGCAGTGAAAATTCACAGTAAACACAGCACAAAAACATCCAAGGAATAATTAATAATTCAAATAAATAACTACTTATTTTAAGCTGTTTACTTTTTAACTACGAGAAAATCATATCTGGATTTGTAATAAGCAAAATATTGAGGATTCAGAGTTAAAGTGAACCACAGACATGACACAGGCTTGAACTAAAAAGAGCTGAACTGCATCTCTAATACTAATAAAGATGAATGTCTGTGTGTGTGTGTGTGTATATCTGTTGGCGGTGTACAGAACAGACTGTAGAACATAGAGCTGCCAAATTTGGCACAGATATACTTTGGATGCTGAAGATGTGCACCTCGGAGCTGTTTTTTTAAAAGTTTAATTCAAATTTAAATTATTTAAAATTTAAACCAAATTTCGTCGTTTTTTGCCAATAACTTCTGAATGAATTGATTGACAAAGAAATTTTTCATATCATTTTAAAGAGCAAAAAATTATCTTTCCAATGATACCAGTTTTATTATTGTAGAAAATTTTATTTATTTTTTATAAATTTTTAAAGTCATTGGAATTTTAAGGTCGCTGGTTGCAAGAGTAGAAATTGACGTAGGGGAGGTGGGGCATAGAAGTTGTAATGGCCGCAAGTATCTTCAAAACAAAATTATTATTGATGTAATTGCTTCAACAGAACATATAATAAAATTAATACAAAGAAGATTAGCATGGCCCTTTTGCAAGGATGACACGCAAAATGGTGAAGCGTTCCACATTTTTAACACTGATCCGAGAAATGCGCTTAAGCTCCTAGCCTTAAAGAGTTTATTCTAAATCTAAAATTAGCCAAAAAAATTCTTTGAAAATCTCCCTAATATTAAAAATCACTTCATGTAAAATGTAAGCGCTCCAGATAAATTTTATATAAATAATTTCTCTCTTTCCAGCATTCTTTGCCCGCCCCTGATTTTTTTTTTTCTATACTCCATTACAACTACTTCAAACGTTCTCTCGCACTGATGCGGTAGCGCAGCGGTGACATATCTTTCTTCCATCATTTCACCTCTAGTTCGAGTTGCATGTGAATTTTTCCTTCGTCAGTGTCAACGAATACTTATCATCTTTCCCCCCTCTTTTTTGCATACCTAAAAGAAAATATTAGATTTTAACTCTTATTTAGCTTTTGCTTATTTTATTTAATATTATTTTCTCAGTAATTTGTAAACATTTTTTTTTGTTTTAAAATTATCTCCTCATCTAAATGTTTCTCAAATTTTACAAATTTTTTTTTCGACAATGTTATTATCGGCGATTAATTAAGCCTAATAGATAGCTTTAGAATGGTAAATTTGGTTTTATTACCTATTATCCAAATGTACGCCTGTTTTAGTTCATTTTTTATCAGCTATTATTCAAGAATTTGTGTTTTTCATTGTTTATAGATATTCAATTTCTTAGTGTGTTTGTTGTTTCGTTATGCACAGAATAATTATTTAAGAGTTGTTTTTTGTTCATGCATTTCAATATTTTTTTTTAAATTTATAAATGGATGTTTTTATTGACTAGATTTACATGGTTATCATGAATTTAGTTTTGCGTTTCATAAAATGTGGTCAATTCTCTTTTTTTTTTTTTTTTTACAGGCAAAACTTTATTTAGTTATTTTGAGTTTTAATATGTAAATTATTTTTAGCTGAGAAATTTAATATTGTACTTTAAATTTTTCTTTACCTATTATCTTTTCCATTTTTTAAAGAATCCTTTTACTTATCATTTTTTTAACACTTAAATATAAGGGATTAACTCAAAGTTCATTATATACAAAAACATACTGCACATTTTCGTTTCGTGTATAAAGAATTAAAATTCAGTTATACTAACTACCCTGTTCACTGTTTGTGTTTTTCAATTCATTTCTTTGTCTTTATTGCTTTCAGTTTACAAAAATTGAAATGTTTAAAATGTCAGCCTTAATTGCCTTATTACTATTAATACAAGACTGGCGAACCAGCTGGTCGCTGTAGGCGACTAGTAAATAATAAATAGAGTCAAGTATTAAACCCTGAGAAGTTAATAAGTATGATTAATTGAACAATAAAATAAATAAACACAAAAAGTGCTTGAGATATTAAAAATGTTGTCGAATTATTATATAAAAGAAAATAGAAAGATAAAATTTGATATATCATGTCTGGAACCAAGTCCATGTTTTGCCCATTTTACTCTAACACTGCCATGGTAGTGTAGAAAATTTGTATTTTCTGTGTAATAAATAATTCAATAATAGTTTCAATTTTTATACACCAGGCCAATTAGAAGTCCACTGTTATTTTAAATGCAGCTAATCAACTTCGAGATTTGTTTTCTAAGAAATGAATCTCAGCTACTTGATTCACTCTTTAACTCAGAACCCTTCATATAACAGTTGGTCCTTTCTTCCAGATCCATTCATGATTTAATCCTTTCTGTTCATTTCATATTCATATCTGAATTGGTTTTGTAAATGAAAAAACCCAAATATTCGCATATTAAATGTACTTCATGTTCAATATTAGTTTAGATTTGGAGATGGAAGGCTGTTGTTCTAACTATGAAGTTGAACCTTTGTTATTACCAATATTTAACTACTATATTTTTCTCAGAGAATAAAAATCTGATTGAAGATGCTGGATTCCTGCATCAAAATTTATCTGTCAATGTTATTTTCTATAATTGAATCTCAGCAAAAATTAGATATACTAAATAATCATTATTGTTTTGTTTTTTATTACAGTAGACTCCACTTAATGTGATCACTTCGGGACTTAAGAATTTTGATAACAATAACCGAATTGGGTAAAATCAACTATATTTTTAACACATACAAAAGAAACAAAAAGGAAAAAAAACCACTTACCTCAGGGATAGCTATAATTTAGTTTTAAAAAAAATTAAAAAATTCATTAATTGTTATTTGTCAGTAATTATTCCTTAACAGCTCATTTATATATTGTTCATATTCGTATTGTTTTTTAAAATTTGTTGAACGATGCTGCACGCTACATTTCAAAATATCAAGAGCTTGTCTCATTTCGGCTTTCGTTGGAAGATTTTTTTCAATCCATTCGTCCCCATAGGAATCATCAACTTTTATTACTTGATCTTGCTCACAAACAGCTTGGCAAATTTCCAAGTCTGTTAGTGTGGCAGCTACTGGAATGTCCCCATCGAAGGACATCCACTCTTGATACACTGCCTTTTGCATACCTTCAGGAGGCTCAATGGCAATTACCGACGGTCACGTCCCCATCCACTAAATGGACGACTTTCAAAGAGAGGTCATGAAAAATAAACCCCAAAGTTCTTGGGATGTGTGGGGGAAAGTGGCCCCCAGATGTTTCTTTACAAGTGGAGCAAAACATTTTATGAATGCCAATCGTTAATGGTGGTTGAAAATGAGGGATCAGTCAATTCTCTATTTCAAAACTGATAACATTAAACGATGTAGTGATCACACTAAATGAATAATTTTGTGTACATTTGAATATGTTGGTTCGGGACCAGAGGCTTTTGATAATATAAAGCGAATGATAACATTAATCACTATCACATTAAGCAGAGTCTACTGTATTTGGAATGACTTAGTCATAATTCATTTTACTTCAATGAAATTAATATACTTTTCGAAAATATCTTGATTTGAAAATAAAGTATATCATGTCTCTGACTATAGTATTTACTTATTTTAAAGGATTAAAATTACTAACATAGCTCTATAAGACAAGCATACCACATAATTTTCACTTTACAAATACATAGCAATAAACATGCATAACATAGTAATACCAGCATAAACAGTTAAAAATAGGTGTATTAGAATAAAAAGCAATTCATACTATAATTAAACTAAAATCGATATACCTGTTGTATATACTTAAAATAAATGAAGTTTTCACAATCATACAGGAAAAACTTAATACAATAAAAGAACCAATTACAGGAGAAATACAAGAAAATTTTATACACGTTAATTCATTCTACATTGATGCCCTCAGTCATTGTTATTGACATATGAAATAATAAAACAATTTTCCTTCAGTAAATAACTATCAAATTAATATAATAAGTTTAGCACATAAATGGCAGAAATAGACTGCAAACTTCCAGTTATCTTTGAAAGCACTATTCAGAAATGCTCTGCAAGACACCATAATAAGAAATAGATCTGATGGTGACTGTATGGACTGATGGTCACAGATATGACGGAATACTTATAGCAGATTTCTACAAATACAGAAAAATTTTATGGAAACCACAGAGAAATCTGACTTTGCTTAAAAGAATAGTAATAATTAACTTGTAGAATAACACACTAAAAACTTGTAGAATAGTAACTTGTATCACACGATGGAACATAAAAGTGACTTATTTAAACTTAACAAAGAATAAACAAAGCTATAAAGTCGTTTCCCTGAGATGCTAATCTTGACGACAAACGGAATTCTCCAGAAGGACCTCAAACTTTCAACATATTTCTACTGGTTTCATGAACTTTCTAGAGATTATGTCACTTCCTACGTAATGAAGTCACTTCCTGTTGAAAAGTATAAAAGGCAAGCTCTCAAGCCAAGAAGAGTCAGTTGGATTTTGATCTGCAAGCAAGCTGGTGAGCTAATAAGAAACCTTTGAGCGCTGTGTTGAGATTTAATGGTAATCTCTGTTGTGAATTTTTACAAGTGCTGTTTTAATATTTGTGTTATGTTCCTTTGCTTAGAATACCTGTAAAATAAAGAGCTTTATTTTTGTAATCCTGCTTATTGGACTGCATTCACGTACACCCACAAGACGAATTTGTCACAATATCATTCATTGAATATTTGTGACAGAAGTTCAACACAATGAAATTACCGTTCCTAATTTATGAAAACTGATAGAACAAAAAAGACTAGTAAATGGAATCTCAAAATCAAATCAACAAAAATATAGCAAACAGATTTTTCCTTATTTTTTTTGTCTGCCAGTAATTTTTTTCCCTTGATAATCCATTTTCAATTACTTCAATCTGTCAAAGATAATCTAGCGTTTTCACTAAATATTTTGCATGTTTTATTCCACAGAAAGCAAGTATTGTAAAATGTGATAAAATATTTTGCTTTTAATTAATATTTGGTAAGCAGTAAATTTCAGACATAAGTTGAATATGAAAACTATATATTACACTATTAATCATACTGTAATTATTTTGAAATAATTCAAGTTTTTAAGAAAATTAATTGAGAAAAAAATATATATTAGAGCATTGGAAATTCACAGTAAAACGCAGCACTAAAACTTCTAATGAATAATTAACATTTCAAATAAATAACATGAATATAAACAAATTTTAAAATCTAAGTATTAAAAATTTACAGAAACAACTTTTCAACTCATTAAATACCATAAAAAATCCCAGTCAATAACAACTTACCTATAAATACAACAGTAGTATCCAATTCAAATTTCTTAAATTTAAACCTATAAAAATGTTATAGAATGTTAGTTTTGGGCTAAAAATTAAAATTCAAGGTGCAAAAAGTTATAAACTAAAATCTAGAATGTAAAAAAATAACATACAACTGGAAAAAAATCAAAGATTAAAGCAAATTAATAATAAAAACTGTTATATATGCAATAAGTTCAAGAAACATGCAAAAATAAGAATCTGACATTGAGAAAGTAAGTGCTTTCAATAAAATTCAGGTCTTACTTCAAATCTTTACGTCTTTCAAGATGATTTAATACTAATAATGGTTTAGAAAAGTGGGCAAAACACATTGAGAAATTACAAATTGAGACTCATTTTCAAAAATATACCAGTGTTATATATTTTCAATGTAAATAATGTACTGAAATTTCATAAAATATATAAAATTCTTCCAGGATTTTTTTTTTTTTTAAATTTGATGTATCATATATATTTTGAGACGTTTTTATTATTTTATGCAAATATTGATATAAGTTAAATAACAAAATATTCATACATTAAAATGTTTAGAAATTTTTTTAAAAAAAGTCTCATATTTAAGGCGCAGTCATTTTAGTAAATATTATGTACTTCTGAATAACGCAAAAAAAATTTGGGGGATAAATAATAAACTAATCCATAGTTAGTTGCACATATACTAAATCAATGCAATATCTAACACATTTTGAAAATGGCAAATAACATTAGAAGATTCTAAAATAATAGTCTCCCTAGGTCTGCCATTTGCTACAGGCTTCCAAAATATATCCAGAATAAAGCAATTAACACAAAACATCAATCTCATATTACTCTTTCAGAAGGAAATTAGCAGCTTATGATAAACATCTATGCAAGATGGTTAAAACAGCCTATACTGAATTTGGGCATCATTCTCATGAAAAAGTATGAGATTCTATAGCAATAATGAATTCAAGAAACTGTATGTACAAGAAAATTGTTTAATATGATGAATCAAATGTCCATTTTAGATATGAATGGCTAAGTTTGGAATAGCTCCCATGAATGTTTGGTTCTTTTATTCTGATAATGACTACTTAATGTATTTAATTGGCCGTTGTTTTGATGCGAGATCCCCCCCCCCCCCCCCGCTTTACACACAGTGGGTTTATTGATATCTACAGAATGGCATATGAATATGTGATAATGCATATCCATTCTTGTTGGCAGTTTATCTTCTATCAGATCAGTGGCATAGCCAGGGTAAACAATGCCCGGGAAATAATGATTTTTTGGGGGGGGGGGGGGGGGGGGGGGGGGGGGGGGGGGGGGGGGGGGGGGGGGGGGAACGAGGCCTTTTTTCACCCCCTGGTCGTATTTGGCTTTAGAAGTTATAAAAATCCACCAATGTTTTGTCATCATGGCCCCAGTGGCGTAATGAGGGCAAGTTGTGCAAGAAAATGTTTTTTTTTACTCCAGACGTCATCGATTTCTAAGCAAGCGTCAGTAGCATTCAGAGAATGGTCCTATTTTTATACTTCCCTCCCCATATTTTACAAGTGACATAGAGGCAGTAATGTTTTGACTCCAGTGCACCCAGGACATCTATATGCTACACCACCGTATCAGATAACTACTATTTTCAATATTATGCTACACATGCATCAAGCTTTACCATTCTGAAATGATTTGAAGTTCATAACGGGTTTTATTTAAAGAAAAACACTGTCTCATCCTGATGAATAAATGACCTCTCCAGGTCCTTGGCAATCTTGAACCTTTATAGTCAGAGAAAATTCAAGTAGAAAGTGAGTAGAAAGCTATTGAAACCACATCACTGCTGAATGATACAATACATATTTTTAAACATATTCAGGCAAAAACAAAAATCCCATGGGAAAAAAACTTGCATTTTAAATATAGTTTGATTTCACAGAATATTGATTATTACTAGCGTTTAATCTTCATTGACTATTTTTAAAGACATTAAGATACTATATAGGACTATTCCATCGAGTGTAGCAATACACCAAGTTTTTCCCATACTGTTGAATGGAAGGGGTTATCACTGAATATAGCGACTGCATGACATATCAATGTCACATCAAGCTGTCAAATAATTGTCATGAAGAATTCAAGAAGAAAATAAAACATAAAAAGAGAGCAATTATATTGGTGTACCTAATGAAGTGACTGTTCCTGTACATTCTACTACTTGGATACTGCATGTGCTATCTTCCAATTTTATATACAAGAAAATATTAAACATAATTCAGACATGACGCAGGCTTGGAACAAAAAAAGCTGAACTTCATAAATAATGAATCGTGTCAAACATAAATACCGAGAAGTAAAATATGTATGATTGACTGAACAATAAAATCAATAAATTTATAAAAAAAGTGCTTGAGATATTAAAAATATTGTAGAATTATTATATAGAAGAAAATTAAGAATGACAAAATCCGATGCCAAAAAAGCTTAAATCCGTGTTTCCGCGGAAATGTGTCATGTCTGATTAGTAAATAAGTTTTAAGTTTAATAAAAACTGTGCCAATCTCCTTTTTTTTTGAGGGTGGTGGGACTCCTAAGGCAAAGCTACTACAACCCTAATAAAAGTGAAAACTCAATAATAATTAATCTGATAACTGAATAAAACACCAAATTCAAAATCCAATAGCACTTAATAACGCATTAAGAAGTTCAACAATGAATAGTGCAATTCACTCCCATAATAACTTTTATTTTGAATAAATAAAGGCACTTTTAAAGATTAGATGTGAAGGTGCAAAAATACATAGCATCACAAGAATTCATAAAAAAAGGGGGGAAACAAGCATCATGTATAAAATCAAATACAGAGGATACTTATATGCCTTCTAGTACTCCAGGGTTTTTGTGTTAGTATGCTTAACTTTGACAAGAATTGTATGAGGTTTCAATAAATATTTTGAGTGAAATTAAAATGCTGCTTTTAAAACTATGCCTTATTTCAAACAAATAACTAAAGAGATAAGGAAAATTAAAAAGTTTAGTGACCCTTAACAATTTAGATGTAATTTCAGGATATGTTTTATTAAAGAAAAAACATAAAAGCAAACTTATCCACTAAATTTTATCAAATTGCTATAAGCTGGTACTTGTGATAACTTATAAATAGTTATTTGCAGATAGAACACGGCAGTTCTGATCAATGATATTAAACTGGCCAAAAAATTAATTTTGAATATGCAGCAAAATTTTTTAATCACACAAGGTCTGCGAGACGCGTAGAAATTATTTTTGCTAAGATGACCAAATGTCCTTTTATATAAGTTCTGTCGTCCCTTGTAAAGTGCATCCTTTTCAATATTTGAATTTAAAAGACTGAATAAATATATTTAACTTCTGTAAAATTAAAACAATGGGAAAATAAACACAATGAAATTGATAGAAGATGGGTGGAAATATTCAGCCATTTCAAAAATGAACACATTCTATGCAAAAATTTATTCATTCTTATTCAGTTTTTGTTGTACTACCCAGAACTAACATAGCAGTTGAAAGGGTATTTCCAATTGCTAATGATTTTTAGATATGTGAGAAATTGAGATTAAATATTGACACTCTAGCTGAAGCTCTTGCCGTAAAATTCAATATGAAGGTTATTTCTTTTTCAGATATTTCCAATATATTGTTAGAAGTTGATACATTAACAAAAAATATTCATTCTATGGACAGTAAAGCATAAATACAATTTAAAATGTTGTTTTATTGTGCATTTATCATATTTATTATATCTATCATATCATATCTGTGTATTCTATATTATTACAATAAACAATATGTTTTTTTTATGATATTTCTTCCATTTATTTGTGTCCTCCTTTTCATTGTAAAAAAGTTGGTTAACTTATTTTTGTATAACTTAATTTCATGAAATTTATTATATATATTTAGTACGAGATGAACTCTGTTCCAAAACGTTAGATAAGGAGTAGTTGAAATACTTCAATACAGTTTATGGCAATTTTAACCAAATTGTTAACATTAGATTTCATTTACGAATTTGATAAGTACACATCACCCCCCAACTCTACTTTGGTGCACTTAAATCAGTTTATGAATTAAGTAAAAATTTTAAAAACTACCATTTACTGTAAAAACTCAAAACTTGAGTGTGAAGTAATAAAAATATTATTTAATGGTATGTTTAACTTTATATTATCAATCCGTCAAATATACTTTGTATTCTATGATGAAAAATTTAACTGTTTTACATAATCAATACCACACTAAAAAGATCAACTGAAGTACTATATATATAATTATCAATTTTATTATTTTTCCAACAATGAACTGTTAATTATTTTTAAATAAAAATGTAAGCTTGCAACGTTTTGTTGTAAAAATTATAATTTAAATATTTGAAGAATATAGCCATCAATCTATTTTATTTATACACCCAACCAGGTTTCTGAAAATAATTTCTGCAGATAACAGGTTTAAAAATTTAATATTTTAACTACAGGGGTGAAAACAGCAAAGATACAAAAAAGAGGAAAATTCATGAGTGAGAGTAGCTACATTTTTACGTGAGTAGAGACATGCATTAAGGAAGAGATAAGTAAACACTTATTAATGAATGATTTATTCATCACCAAAAAAAATAAATTATGAAAAAAATATGGTCTTTCTTACCGCCATGTATGAATTTTTTCAATTACAAATACTTATTTTTTAACATTATAAAATCAATGGTTTTTACTCACTTTCTTAAAATAGATACAATTAATAAATAATGTTTTATAATATCAATAATTTTTATAAAATACATATAATAAACCTAAAATATATAAATCAAATTTTGGATTATAAAAGAAAAAGGCACAAAAGAGTCCTGCATAAATATCAGTTTTATGAATAATCACAAATGAACTATGCCTTAACCTCTAAACTGTCATGAATGAGTGAATTCAAATAGTTCTTTTTATTCAAGCTTATTTTTTCGTGTCATGTTTTCAAACATAGATTTAATAGTTTGGCAGCGACCACTGTTTAGTTTTAGTGCATTTAATTTTTTAAAATTTTAGCTGCAATTCATTATTTAGTTCTTCTAAAACTCTTTTTTCACCCTACTCTGAACTTTTTAGCCATTCCCATCTCCATTGATTTTTAACACCTTTCTCCAAATGTTTAATATTCTCGGCGTTTTCAAGGGTGATAATATCAGTTCTTATCGTAGACATAATTAAAAATATTAATGACACAAATCACAATTTTATAACTGTTTTGCGTAGATAGACATAAAGCAGTCCATTCATCTGTTGTTCATTTCATTCCATTTATCCCCAACACTGGTTCCCCCACCCCACCCATTCAAGTCGAAAAATCATGCGCATATTCAATTGTAGCTCCAAAGTGCGACACACTGACCGCGGAACTTGATGTTTCAAAGTGCGCTTGCGGTGGGGGGCGATCTTCTCCCCCCTTCTCCACAGGTGCTCTTCGATCTCCTCTTCCTTCCCCCCACTCCGAGGATTTCAGATATGCTAATCGCTACCCTCTAAGCAGGGTCCCGATCCAATCAAGTCTTTGATGTACTGACTACCCACGCGAAGGGTCTTAAAAAAAAAAAAATCGGCGCACAAACTGTCGGATTTCCGCTTGTTTGGAAATCTGACTTCTACTAGCCCCTATTCTAATTTTCATAGGTTTTCGACCTTGACGATTGTTTTTTCTTTCCGTGTTCCAAAATTTCCATTTTGGACTTGAGATGAATGACCCGCTTTAGCGCATTCGAACTTAGCGTTCCAGTATGCTATGCTATGCCGAACACTGGGAAACGAAATGGCGTCATGAATATTACGCAGAAAAAATATCGTCTAAAACGTGAAAGAAAAACACGTGTGGAGAAATTTCTTAGAAATAACAAAAAAAACCCTCTAATCCAAGGCCAATAGCTTGAAACCTTGCCTCCAATCCACATGATCAATCACAATGACACAAGCCCTGTGTTGAAACGTCATTTTCCTCCAGTTCACTCCCTTCCCTGTCACTCACTTTCCAACAGGGGGGGCCGGGAGAATTTGGTTTCTCATCCTCGGAAGTGAATAATAAAAAAAAAAGCGGAATATCAAAATTTAAAAGAAAAAAAAAAGGCGGAGTCAAAAAGAAATATACAAAAAAGCGGAAAATCACAGATCCACGGAGGATTTTCACCCCTGTAACTAATAATTGTAAGATATTATCCTGCTAGTGGGGCCATAATCATCTCCAGGCTTAAATTTTGATATTATACCATTAGCGAGTTATCGCTAAAATTTGGCAGGTTATTATTCAGGAAGGACCCCAGTAACAGAACAATACCACTTTCTATAGTTATTCAGAAATAAACTAAAATTCAGTTAAAAAAATGTTCTGCTGTACAAAGCAGAACACTGTAGTATGCAAAAATATTAAATATAACATACACTTTTTTTTCAAATACATACAATCCATATTTCTAAAAATAACTTGATTGATAATACTTTCAACACATGCACTTTGATATCTTGAGATTTACCTTAAATTACAAAAAATATTATGGTTTTTAATAAAAGCTATTTTAACATTTATGAGGGAGGACTGGAAGTTGACAAACATACTTCTAGGAAAAATTTACTTACATTAATAAATTCGACCTTTAATATATTTGAAAAACTGTATCAGTTATATACAAGTTAAATACCACATTTAATAAATACAAAAAAAAAAAAAATCATGCCAAATAATTTACAAGCATTGTTTACTTAAAACTAAAACATGTTTAATAAATCATATAAAACAAGTAGCTAAAAAAGTTTATTTCATAGCTATAATACATCAAATCATGATATATAATGATTACATAAAATATGAAATAGTAGTAACTTTTTTTTATATACAAATAGTAACAACAAATGAAGTTGACAGTATGGAGAATATTATGCAATGTATCAATACGCCCAGCTAAATAATCTTGAATATGTTCCAAATGCATTAAAAAGTAACCGATATGTTTCAGTTTTCAACACCAATAATCCATATTCTGTTTAACATTTTTTAAAATTTAAAATGAAAGTTGTTTCATTTTATATAGCTCCTCCTTTAGTTCCAAGACACATAGGAGCATATACATCAATCATCTGCAATTTGCAGCTTGAAACTACATACTGTCAACTTGAAATGTCATTGGCTTTAGAACATTTGATATGAAAATAAAAATAGAAGCAGTACTTTTGAAACAGGGTTATATTTTTTATTAATGATTTTATCCACAATATACCTATCAATTTCAAAATATATAAATATTCAGATATCAAATGAAAAGAAAAAATATGATCTTTTTTTAAAAAATGAAATTTGTAAGTTTAAAACCTTGAAGCATTGTCATTTTACACTTAAAAACACATCACATATTAGCTATTTATATAAACTGGAATTTCATTAAAAACTTCATAAAAATACGGATTACACTAAAGTTGCTTTTAAGATTTTACAGAGAATTTTTTTACCACAATACTACATTTATTGAAAAATATCTCATAGGATTTATGTATTTAATCAAAATTCATTTAGGAATTAATTAAATAAACAGAAATAGATATTTTATCGATAGAACTATTACATCCTTCTTCATATGAAACATTTTCAAAAAAACTATACAATCACTTGATCTTTTCCTTATATGTAGTACAGATATACCCATAAAATATACCATATGTACCCATAAATTCTATTTACCTCTGCTTACAAGTAATACATATGCTGGTACTAATCTGATAGTTAACAACCCTGTAAATAGTGATATTACTTTGTCCAACAGTATGACAACATGCATGCTGGATGCTTAATGAGGGAAGACAAGAATAGATAACTCCACAGATGGTCTAAAGAGATCATATCTTGTCTTCAAATGACTGGATCCTTTGCATTCACCATTTTCAAAAATCTTAGATTTAGCTTATCCATAATATAAAGATTAAAATATTATGCATAACTAATACATGAACCTATGTAGTAATATAAAAAAAACTTAGTCCCTTCATGCATATGTCCTAATGGCAATAAATGAAGATATTTAAAAGAAAGTGCACTCCTCCCCTCCAAAAAAGGCCATACTTAAACATGTTAGTAAGAAATATTAAAGTTGATGCATATTTCTTCTTCAGACTATTTATGGCATATAAAAGAATCAACTTTTTTCAAATAAAAAAAAATCAGTGTTTTGACAGTAAAAATGAGTGAAATATTAATACAGATCACAAGCACACTAAAATTAGCACAAGAATATAGAAAAACTGAAGTAATTCAAATCTAGATATCTAGCACAAAACTGATGCATCAGCTAATTACTTATTTAATCAGATTCAATAATTAAAATGAAGGCATTAAAGCTCATTTAGGAATCTTCTACAAATTAACAAAACTAAAATAATTTTATATTACAAAGAACTTTTGTACCTCTTTCAAGACATGGTGATCTATTTCACAAGCAACTCTGGCGATCTTAACAGTAATTAAAATTGTAGGTTTAAAAAAAATACCTTCACTTAAATTTTATAGATATTATGTGAAATATTGAGAAAAACCTGGTTTATTCAGCAAATGCATTAAATAATCATAAACCAAGATTACTTTTCTGTAAAATAAAATTCATTTTATCTTGAATAACTTCTCCAGCACAAACAATGCATGTAAAAAAAAAATAGGAAATATACATATTCTATAACTTGAGCATGAAGTAAGCATCTAAGCTATTTGGTCTTTAAAATGTCAAAAACACAAGGATAAAATTGAATAGATAAAAGAATTTATTCCCTCAAAGTGAGACTTATGGAAATCTTATACTACAAAAATACTATGATAAAAACCAACTTATATACATTTCCTTTATTAAAAAATTATTATTATTCAATATTTTGACTTCAAAATGAAATTCTACAAAACCACCATGTATCAAAAAATGTATTAGAAAAGGTTCTACAGACATAAGTTCATAAAAGTTTTTTCAAAAGCCACTAAATAATGACTAAAAAAGTCAACTTAAATAAGGAATAATCATTGCACAATTATTTATTAGACTTCGGTGACTTCAAAGAAGTTTTAGTCGACAGTGTGATCAACGATATCCTACGTTTCGTTTTTTGATCTGGAGTTTTAGGAGTAATTGGTGTAACTGTGATTTTAGAGGGACCTGAACTAGTTGAAGGCACTGGTTCCGAAACTTCCATTGGCTCTTCATCCTGGGATAACTCCAGTTTCCAATCATTTTCAGCTTCCTGAATTTTTTCAGCATTTTCAACTGTCTCTAATGAATCTTCAAAAGATAACACTGCATTGCAGTTATTTAAATCAGCTTCCACAGGGGCTTGAGTAGCAGTAACATTCGAAGGTTTGGTTTCAATAGATTTTACAACACTTTTTCCAAATAACTGAATTTTGCCATCTGTCGCCTCTTTTGAAGCACCTGCATTTTTGGCATCAAAAACCACTTCAAGTGAACATGAATCATCATGATCAACTTCCATTGGTTCTTCATTTTTGCTGACAGATGACTTGGCAGAAAGCACTTGTGATGAAGTGGTTTCTTTTTTAGAGACTTTATCACACTGTTTCACATCTTTGCTATCACTCGATATTCCTGAAATACTAGAAGCAGGTTTGGGTTTTGGAGATATAAAGAAATTCTTAATTGTGACCTTGGGCTTCCTGTTCGGTTTGGAAGCATCCACAGGACTTTCTGAAATTTTGGGAGATGCAACATTTATGTCATTAACTACAGGAACACTTGATGCCTCAATTTTTTCAGCAGGCTTGCTTTCAACAGAATTCACTGGTGTAGTTTTTTCAACAGGAACAGAAATTGTTTTATCACCAGTATTTTGCTCAGTTATCACTTCTTCCTTAGGTGGAACATATATTTCTCCCAATTCATCATCTCCAAAAACCAGAAACGAACAGTACCCATCAGTTGAGGAGGCTACTAGAATTCTTCCATCTGGTGACCAAGTTAAATCAGTTAAATGTGTATAATGAATATTAGATACATATGCAAATGGTAATAATTGCTCTGTATCATACAATAATACAGAATCGCAGGCAGCAACGGCAAACACCATCCTGTAAGGTAAATCAATCATTGGTTTGGTCTTGGGCTGGTTTTCTTTATTGTCACTTTCTTTGTTGGTGCCACGTAGTTTATACAACAATGGATTACATCTCACAGCAACAGTATACTTATCTCCCGTTGGCAACTGAATGGCAGGCTTGTTAGGGGCATGTCTAGAAAAAATGTAAGTGGTATTCTGAAATTTCTCTTCTTCTCTTTCAAGGATACCTGAAGGTACGATTAGCAATTCACCATCAGGGGTGAAAGTGAGTCTTCGAAAATAAGATGTTAAGGTGTCATCAAAAAATAACCTAGCTTTAATTGTACCTCTTTCAGTTGTAACTGTCCATGGAGCTCTTTGAATTCTATACAAAGTTTTTTTCGTATTAACATTGTAAATTCTCAAAGCACGGTCAGAACTCAGTGAGGCTATATAGGAATTCAGAGGATCCCAGGAAACACCTTGAACATATCCTTTTGAGTCAGACAAAATATGAACTTTCTGAAACTTCTGCATGTCCCATATAATGGAGGTATTGTCCATGGATGCAGAGACCAAAAAATTCCCATCTGCTGACCAGCTTATGTCATAAATGTCTTCTAAATGACCTCTCAACAACTTCAGCGGATACCAGTCTTCTTGGTTTATATTTTCTTCATCTTTTGGGCCATCTTGGACCTCACGTTCCTTCAGCTGCCAAACAAATATAGCTCCTTCATCATCGCCAGAAACAAGAAACTCTCCATCAGGAGACCAACGGACAACATTTACGGGTTTGTTATGTCGATACAAATCAGAAGCACATTCAATTTTGATCGACTTGTTCTCCTGATATGTAATGTACCATATTAGAACATGGGAATCGGTGCCTCCGCTGGCCAATCTCTGAATATTTCGTTTTCCAGGTTGAAAATCAATGCTCAGGACAGGATCGCGACTATGCCACGATATTTGGGGAACCTGACACTTCATTTTTCACTCCAATTAATAGTTCATACGAAAGAAAGAATAACTAAAACAACCAAACAACATAAGTAACAAGATGGAAAAACTAGGGGGCACACACTCACCTTACAAAATATTCAGCAACCTTCCCGCTCAAGATCTTCCACGTGTTGCCAACAAAATTTACCAGTAATTAACATGTCTACGTAGCTTTAAAGTGGAGCAAATAAAGAGGCCAACAGAGCTGCAATCTTAATCAATTTTTTTAAATAAAAAGAAATTGTATTACTTATCTTTCATAACATTTTTTAGCAAAAAATATTACTATAATTAATCTTTCAGTCATAGAAATCTCACAACGAAGTTTGTTTTTCTCATTATCGCATAAAAAATATCGATAATTAAAATAGGCAATTAAATACACAATATTGTTCATTATACTGCAGAAAAAATCCTAAATAGGAGTGAATTTCTCAAACAATAGTTTTTAGGACAAAACTCACGCAAATAGGTGTGAAGTTCATTAAAACACCTTGTGGTCTCCAGGAGTATAATCCTACAATATTTGTCCATTTAGTTCTTTATCAAAAACTATACTAACAAGTCTTCAGTTCTCCTTTAAGAATACAAAATAAATCAGTTACACACTTAAAAATTATCATATAATGTTTTGATACAATAAATTATTTTTAAAAAAATGCACCATATATTGCATATGCTCCAGCAGCACAATATTGTAAAATATTTTGGGCAATGGACGAGTGTTCTGCTTGCTTTGTTTACATTTAAGTGCCTGTACTACGTAATTCCGGTGTAATGCTAAGTCAATGGAATCTTCAAAGCGGAAGTCCAACATACATACAAGCAGATAGATAAAGTCCAGATTTTTAATGAAAGTAAATCAACCAGAAAACTCGTCCATATTGAACAATATTGTGAATATCGAGGAATTCTGATTGCTATATCGAAATTTTTAAAAGTTTTGTAATCGTAAAATTTTGGCGCAAATATAATAGTTTTATCTTAATAATTCATGTTAATTAAATTTTATTTCAAAAAATTAAATGGAATAGTTTTTCACAAAAAAGCCGACGAGGAATAAAAACGGCAGAAAAAAAGCCGAACACTGGATAACACTGCGTAAAAAATATTGACAATTCAATATTCCCACAATGTTGATCAATGTAGTGGTGACAGTATTGAAAATTCTATATTCCCACAACGCTGATCAATGTATTGACAGCAATATTGCAAATTTTATTTTTAACAACATAACACAAAGTTTTATTATTCCGGGTTTTTTTTATCTTTAGTGACTATTCGACCTGAACATGTTTGAATATATCTGGTTTTGATTCTTTGCCTCTGTTTTTAAAAAAAATCCGATTTTTAATAAAATTTTCTAGACGTCCTTCTTTTTATTAATTCAATAAGTCAATGATAATTTTAAAAAAACAACTATGTATTTTTATAAAAAAATATTATTTTTGAAAAATTCTTCATCCCAACTTTTAAGAAATATAGAACATTCCAAAATTATCCTGTTTAAGCAAATTTTCAGTTACGAGGAGCAACTAGCACCTTAAAGAAAACTATATTTCACCTTTTTTCCTTAGTGTTGAATTTTAACGTTTATAAACGAAATGAAGCCATTAAAACAGTCAATGTTTTTTGAAAAATAATAACTTTCCTTTCTGTCCCATATTTTTAACAGTAATTACTTTTGAACCCGAATTTCATGATTTATTCCACTAGCAAAACTTTGTTACTAGCGAAAATCGCTCTCTCTTTGACTTCAAATCATATTCTCAACTCAAAATTATAAAAAGTTAGTTAAGACAATTCAAAATAATATGTGAAATGCACTATACTTCGCAGTGGCGAATCCAGGGGAGGGGCTATCGGGCTACAACCTCCTCCCCCCAGAGCCAAGCCAGAATTCTTGATTTCATTTAACATCATTACAACTGTTTTTCTTAATTTCCCTCTTTTTAAAAAATAATAAAAACGTTTCAACATTACTTTCTGGCTTGACGGGCTCGAAAATTTTCCTACTTTTGTAGTCATTCCACTTGTACTTGTAGCTTTGACGCTGTCGAAGGCATTTTTTGGCTAGTTATTTCATTGTAATTTTTATTAATTGAATTGTATTGTTTTTTAAGATTCTTATTGTCAGGTGAGTCAAGTGTATAAAGTTAAAGAGTTTTGGATTACTTTAGCCTTGAGGTTTGAAATTCATCACGACGATACAAAGTTCTTATGACCTCAGCCCCCCCCCCAGACCCGAATCCTAGATTCGCCACTGATACTTCGTATCAAGCCAATCTTTTTTAATGCAATCTATCGTCAGTGTTTAAGGTCTCTCTGGTTGAGTGACGACGGGTTTTCTAAGAAACTCAGAGTGGCAAGTAAAATGTCCGGGGTTCGATTCCAAGGTTGGGGTCATATGTATAAAAAAAGTCGTATTACAAAATAAATAAACGATGAGGTATGGAAGCAAAGTTTTTAAAAAAATATCTAATAAGTAATTAGGTTTAATATTAGGAATATTTATAATTTTGGCGAAATAAATAGTACATTTTTTGAAACTAGGTTGAACTATATTGTATAATATTGCTCAATATTTATCAATATTGAAACCCAATATTGAGCAATATGGGAAAAGTTTTATATTTTACACTGTTACAATATTGTGACACAATATTATACAATATTGATTTTTCGAATTTTATAATATTGAACAATATTGTGTACTACTTGGGTAATGGTCCCGTGGAAAACTTTTTGAAATTCGATTCGAATCCCAAACACAATGCAGCTGTGAAAGCGCACTTCCATTCTGTGTGCCTATTGGAGAGAAAATTTGTAACTTGGAGAATTATTACAACGATAATTTATTCTCAAGCACATGTTTTTAAGTTAGTTTTCTGTAAAATAGATCACTAATCTGGCCTCACATTTTTCGCGCTGAATTGAAAAGTGAAACATTTGTTACTTAGAGATTTTTAATCTTTAAAAATTTCAAATTCTAACAACAGTAAGAGAATACTTTCAGTAACCTTCTTTCAAAAGTTCTGTATATCCTAAGTTACTACATTGTCAGGACCGTACTCAACAGATGCTGCACCATTGGAAGAACTGCTAAAGCTGATCCTCTCCCCACACATCCCAGATAGCAATTTTAGTTTGCAGCAATCTTGCTCTGCAAAATCTGCAGCAAATTTGACATGACAAGAGTGCAAGTTTGAACAAGTCGCGAAGAACAAGCGCTTCGAAGTCACCACGCGTCAAATTTCCCACGTCAAACTATAGCAAAAACAGAGCACGAACACAACCTCGGATAGAACTCGCGACCTACCGCTTCTAAACCTGACGCTCTAACCACTCGGCCAGATAAACTCTGAGAGGAGAACATAGATTTCACTAATATATCGTTCGATTCTATTCGTATACGATTTATTTTAAACTGTTTTCTTGATTTCATTAAATTTTGAGTTGAGAATATGATTTGAAGTCAAAGAGAGAGCGATTTTCGCTAATAACTACGTTTTGCTAGTAGAATAAATTATGAAATTAGAGTTCAAAAGTAATTATTTTAAAATGGGACAAAATGTGTAAGTTATTATTTTTCTACAAACATTAATTGTTTTTTAGGTTTAATTTTGTTTATAAACGTTAAAATTTCAACATTAAGAAAAAGGCGATAAAATTTTCTTTAAAGTGCAAGTTCTAGTAAAAAGATGGAAAATGTTTCAAAAATTTTTTTATAAAAAAGTTAGTTTTTTCACAAATTATCATTGATTTATTGAATTAATAAAAAGAAGGACGGTCTAGGAGATGCTATTAAAAATCGGATGTTCTTTAAAACAGAGAAAGATCTTTCTCTGTTTTAGTGTCTCTTATCATCTTTGCAGCAAACTTGTTTTGCAATCGTGCTGTGAACCTGTCATGACAAATTCATAGCAAACTTGCATTGCAAGGAGGGGTGGCGCTAGTTGTCTATTTTCGCCGCGGCAAACTTGTGGCAATCTTGCTTTGCAAGCGAGGGTGGCGATTGTGCCTGGTTAATTTGCAGCAGTTTCGCTACAACATCGGCGCGTCAAATTTGCCATGACAAGATAATATCAAGTAAAAATCAAACTAGCTGCAAACGTACGTGCTATCTGGGCTATACATTTCGTGCTACATATTTGTTCATTTTTAGTCCCTCTATGATCCCTCCCTCCTAGAAAAACTACCTTCCAGCACTTTTTTATTCCTTATCCAGAGTAAGCAGATTTTATATCCTCGTATATAAAAAATTATCGTCGTCCGGCCCAACGACCGCCCATCAGCAAGACGAAGTACAATTACTAGCTATTTATAGTCATAACAACTAACAACTCTCGCAATTTTTAACCAGCCACAGAAGGCTTATTATTGAATTATTTTTTCTTTACACAGCAGATCCCACCATCTAATTCTTAAACCTTGTTTTATTTGTTGGTCATTTTTGAGCCTCCCCATCTGCATGCGCCCTTGATGGGGGGGCAAATCTCGCCACCCCTTCGGTATGGCCCTGATCATTATAGAATTTATGATACGAATTTTGAGTGGGCCAATATAATATAATCTCACTGCACTCTTGTATAGGAAATAATATATGGCTTGTATTATGAATGGAATGGAAATAATATATATCTCGTATATGGCGGAACATAAGAAAAACTCATTCTCGGTACCACTCAAAAACTAAGAAACTGTAATTTCTGCATGTTGTCGAGTCATTGGTCCCGCTGATATAGGTGATAACATAGCTAGGGAAAGTAGAGCCTGAGGCATAATACGATTTCCTCTCCTCCAGTCATTATCAGTGACTTAGCAAGGGACAATGGAGAACGGGCCATAGTTTTATTTTTTCGCTTCTTCATCATATTTCATTTTGAGCAGTAATAAATTCACTAACGTTTTGCTTCCTAAGACCCCTAAGAGTGGCGTAAGGGACCTTCCATATACACCATTTGTCCCCGGTTCCTACACGACTTATCTTTATATTTAGAGATAGATTGAGATACGTAGGAATTTTTTAAAAACATCCTGAAAACTTCTAAGCTGCAATGATACCGATAGTAATCAAGATACAGAAGTACACACACAATTAATTAAAGCATAATAAATTCCTATAATCTGGCGTTGGCTAATCAAAAAATGAAAGGGATGCACAAGATCTTTGAAAAGGATCTTATCTGAGCTCTGAAGAGCATCTCATTGAAACAGAGCAAAGATGAGAGAAGAAATTTAAGAATTGCTGTTCGTTTTGGCAGTTTTCTATTTTCAGTCACGAAGTTCCTATAGTGTTAGCTGCAGCAGCAAAATGCCTGATTTTTGCTGTATCCGAGGTTGTTAAAGAAGCTGACAGGGAGTTTGTTTGCGAAATTTTTGAAAGATGGTATTCCAAGGGCTATCCTGTTTCCCGCAGTTCTGAAAAAACACCTGTCATCCTCAATGGGGAACTTCAGCATTTTTTAAAAACGCGTAAAAGCAAAACGTATTTATAGAAAAAATCACTCTAATTTCAAATACGCAAGTGAAATTTTACATAAAAATTTATTTAATTAATATTGAGGGCGAAATACGCACTGAAATAGCAGGAATGATGATGCAATCCGAAACGCACTCGAATTGGCCGAGTAGTTTTTGACGTCACATGTGCTTTCCTTTGCATACTTCTCTTTCGCTACTTTTGTACCATGATTTGATTTAAGACGTTTGAACTAGCTTACATTTTAGGAGTGAAGTTTTTGGCTCTTCTGCTATTCAACGTTTAATTTCATAATGGATATTGGTTTTGTTAAAGGTAAATCGGGTAATTTGCCAGGGATTGATTCTACAATGATGGCAAAGAAACTGAACACAAAAACACCGGCTCGTAAATTATCTCATAAGAAAAGCTGTTCGTACCTTCCCTTGAATGCATTCAGTAACCGGAGCAAAGCTCTATACTATACCACAATAGACTTCGCCTTGGGAAAAACGGATAGGTTTTCAAAAGCATCAGGCAGCAATGAATTGAAGAGGGGCCCTCGGACATTCCGTGAACACGCTGCGATTTCTGTCGCACAAGAAAGAATGAAAAGCTAAAAACCTAATTATGCATGATCTGTTAAATTTCGTATGCCTACAAACAAAGGAAAAATAAACAACCCACCAAAACAACCCCGCAGGAATATACTTATTTCAGAAGTTCCGCTCAAAATAAATTCAGGTAAAGTATTTTTTTAAATACACGTGAGCTTTTGAAAAAATAATTTTATTTTATACTAGCAATATGCGCACGGCATTGCCCGTGCTATCTTGACTTCAACAAAATTTTTTAAAAACCGGTCCACAAATTGCATGAAAAAGTTTTGAAAACAAAATAAAAACAAAAGATACGCATTATTTGAATTTAGGAAAACAGTACCGACTACGTTAATCCAAAACAGTATTAATAAATGCGACAAACCAGCATGCGAAATATGGGAGACAAAGAAACATTTTAAGACACTGCTGAAAATAATTATCGAATTCATTCAGTTAATGTATCCTCTCCGAGAAGAACGCGATAGTATATGACGTCACCTGCCGCGACGAAGGTCAGGCACCAGCCAATGAGATTGTAAAAATGCATGATGGGAAAGTTAACTCGTTCAGGAGAATGTCTAGCTGAGAAAGCTGGCTTGCAAAAAAACTATTTGAACTGATCAAGGAACAATTAATTTAAAAAAACCGAGAAAGGTATTTTAACGGTTCTTGTTTTAAATCCGACAGAAACGTTAGAGTTATAATCCGAAAAAAAATGAAAATTATAGAGTTGTTAGAACGTCAGATGCGAGAATTTGAAAAAATCCTTATCAAAAATTACCATAAAAGTGACTATTATTTAAAAATTTCTCAAAATTCAGTTAATTGCGTTAGAAATTCAAAACAAACTTCATTAGAACGAAAATTGTTTGTTCTATCCGATGGTGCATTGATTGTTTTTCAACGATCATCAGAAAAGATACTACAGCCGTAAACGTGCCAAAAATGACCCAAAACAATACAAAACATTGAATAAAAAGTTTTCTAGATTAAATTTTAAAATTTCAGCTTCGAGGTGCATTGAGTCACCATTACGACTACCTGTGTGACAAATTTCATGGCTGTAAGTGCGATAGATTCGTCTGGACATCGCACACACACACATACACACGCAAACATTGACTTTTATAAGTATAGATAGTTATATATTACTCTGCTATGAAAAATATAAATTATTTCCTTCGTACAAGTATTAATTTTAAGATATTAGTTAATAGTAATTAATATTAAAAAAATCCTGTAAAAATAACTTATATAAAGAAACCTATATAAATTTATAATAATATTCAAACCCGACCGAATGCGACTAATATAGGAATTTAAGGGCTACCATGTACAGATCGACAAACCCTAGATGTGCTGTGAGATAAATTTATCTAATTTTTTTCAATTGTAATAACTGATAAGTAAATTGTCTTTTTGAAAACTGATTTTTATTTGAATAGACCAATTGAATCTAAATGATTTATTTTGCATCAAAAATTCTGTGAATTATTTTCTTGCACTACAAATGTAAACGATTTTCATCATCAAAAAAGTCACGAATTTAAACTTAAATTTAAGATACTCTAATTAATTTTGAATAGTACTGTAATTTTTTTAAAAAATGTAAGAAACATTTAAATATCCATGGAAATAATATAAGCAGTAATATAACAAGAGCATTTTTTAACAAATCTTAAAGAAGTTGGGACAGCCTCTGTGCCACCGCCCCTCAAAGGGTTAAAATATAAATTCCACGTAATCAAATAGAAGGAAAAGCAACTAATTAAATTTAACTATTTGCTTTAAAATTGTTAATTAAAATCTCACTTTAAACTTACATTCAAAACAAAATGGATATCGAGTTCAAGGCTGTTTTTTACTGTGCTTCGTGATATGCAATTTTAATAGATATAATACAGATAAATTACTTATCGGGTGCCGTTATAGTTGTATTGACACATTTAGGAACAATACAATACTTATATCTCTCCGACATTATTTTATCTGATGCGGTAATCGAAAAATATAGAATAAAAAGCAAAATCTCTATAGCGAGCGAAAGGGAACTCTCCCTGTTTGGGCACATGTGACGTCAGACCCGCTTCGCGCCAAAATGGATCGTTTTTCCGCGTCCTCTGAGAGGCAAACTTTGATAAATATAAAAAAACAGCCTAGAATTTTTTTTTAAATGTTATTATTCATTTTGAAGCATTTTCAATCGATAAGAAAATAAAAAAAAAATTATTCTCAAGCATTTGGATTTGGTTGAAATTTGTTGATGTAGTGCACCGCCAAATGGAATATATAATGTTTTCGTTGTTTTAGTAGTTAAATGATTAAACATGCCGAGATGAATTCTAAATTTCATTTTATTATGGGAGAGTGACGAAATGTACGTACACCTTCGTTTAAGTTTTAAGCCAAAAGTGAGCAGAAAATCCCTGCTTTTTCACAGGTAGGGATTTAACAGATAGACATGTGATCAAAGTGAAGGGAATAATAGCTACTTTAAGTAAATTACGCAAGTGTTTTAGGGAAAATGGATGGCGGCAATAAGTCGCTGATTTCGAGAGTTGTGTGCGCGTGGAAACGATTAAAATATTCTTTTAGTAATAAATATGCCAAAACGAGAGATTTAATAAACCTCCAGAGCGGGGAAAGAATGAAACTGGAGTTTTAGAAAAGTGATTTTGGAATACATTAAAATTTTAAAATATATAATATTAGAATTTGGAATAAAATTAAGTGAGATTATTACATATACAGGGTGTTCATTAATTATTGTCGGGGTTTCCGTACCTCATAACTTTCGAATAAAAAATATTACACAAAAGCCGATTACGTATTCATAAATTACAACTCAAAGAATTTTATTAATGATATTAAAAAGATTAATGAATTTGCACATGGCTGCCCTTCGTGGCTCGTAACACATCGAGACGAAATTCGATTTCCCTCCAAGTGTTCTCCAGCATTTGTGGCGTAACATTTTGGATCGCAGTAACAATTCTGGGCTTCAGTTCATCAAGGGAGGGCACAGGGGTCTTGTACACAATGTTCTTGACAATCTCGTCTCGTTGATTTTCGTGGACTGCGAGTAAACGTTTCTTGGATGCGATCAACATTTTCCTGCGAAGTGCTCGGTCTTCCCGCTCCCTTTCGGTGTAGAACGCTACCAGTTTCCTGAAATTGTGTTAACCAACGTCTGATAGAATTATCCGAAGGAGGATCTTTCGTGCACGTGGTCCTGAAGCGACGTTGAGTAGTTATGACTGATTTAGTTTCGAAAAACCACAATACACACATTGCTTTTTCTTGCACGGTCGCCATTTTTATTTATGACGTCATAATTACCCAGACTGCAAATGCGCTAAGATCGCATTGTTGCCACGTAAAATTCTTTGAGTTGTAATTTACGAATACGTAATCGGTTTTTGCGTAATATTTTTTATTCGAAAGTTATGAGGTACGGAAACCCCGACAATAATTAATGAACACCCTGTATATATGAAACATCTTTATTAAAGGTGAAATGTAGAGTATCCGAGTCAAGGAAAAGACTTTAGTTGATTCAATCTTCTTTTATTCAGTCATTGAAGATAGGTTACCTTCTCATAGGTAAAGGGAACATTTTAGGCCATGACCAGGATTAAAGAGGTTACGCCGCGCTGTTGTTGTTAGCTTACATGCTTGAATAAAAAAGGGGGCAGTTAACAATGCGTTGATAGGTTATATACGGCAAAAAGGGGATTTTCCCGGAAGACTCGTGACTTGAAATTAAAGTCGTAGTGCGCCTATTACGATGGAAGTAGAAGTAATTAAAAATGAGGGGTCGTTAAAAATGATTTAAGAAAGTTAAAAGCTTAAAATATCACACACACACATATATATAAGCTGTTACTAGTCACAAATAGTATGGACAATTTGTTGTCAGTTGTAAGTTTTGAGTTCCTCATAGTGACTAATACTGAGTCACGAAATCTGTGTTATGTTGATTTTTGAGATATCTGATATGGGGCAGAAGGTTAAATGGGTTAAATGATTATTCAGGTCTACACATAGGAAATTAATATCTCCATTCCGTGGAAAGAGTCATAGATAAGCAATTTAGGATAATTTTTAGATTTTTTTAATAAATATAATAGCTTTTGTTTTTTCCCACATTAAATTTTGGTTTCTACCTATTCATCCAGACTTTGAGTTTAGGAATGTAGTTTTGAATGAAGCAACCGCTTGGGCTAGAGTTTTGCCTTGGGAAAGTATAGCAGTATTGAAACTGTAATGTGACTGTTATGATCTCGTTTCGGGAAGGCAGAGCTTTTAATTTCTAAGCTTCATTATCCCCTGTCAGTTGGTGCTACAATGATTTAAAAATCTTATAAGTGAAATCTCTGTATTTCCTTATCTCTTATTTCTACATCAGATTAGCGGTCTTTGTGTGATACTGATCATATGATCTAGGGCATTTCAAAATAACATTACAATGATCATATTTTCAGTTCTCGGATTTAAATGTTTCATTTAAGAAAATATTGGTTGCTTGTGTAGGATTTGGAATAAAAATGCGTTTTTGTGTTTATCATATTATTTTGTCTGCAATAAATGTCAAATTATTTTATTTCAAAAAGGTTTTTTAATATAAAAGAAAAGTAAGTCTCTTCATTCTAAATTGCGAAATAACTAATATATACTTATAAAAGACAATATTTGTGTGTGTGTGCCTGCGTGTGTGCGCGTGATGTCCAGACGAATCTATCGCACTCACAGCCATGCAATTTGGCACACAGGTAGTTGTAAAGGTGACCCAATGCACCTCCAAGTCCGAATTTTAAAATTTTATCTAGAATTTTTTATTTAATGTTTTGTGCTTTTTTGGGTAATTTTTGAAACATTTTCGTCCATAGTATCATTTCTGATTTTAGTTCGAAAAAAAATTGATGCACCATCGGATAGAACAAACAATTTTCTTTCTAAGGAAATTTGTTTTGAGCTTCAAACGTAATTTATTGAATTTTCAGAAATTTTTAAAAAATATTCAGTTTTGCCATCGAAATTTTATTTTTATTTTTAAATTTGCTGCATCCGACGTTCCAACAACGTCATATTTTTCAATAATTTTAGGTAATAATTGGAACATTTCTGCGCGTTTTAAAATAAGAACGGTTAAAATTGAGCGGTTGATTGAATTTTAATTAATTTTTTTCTGAAGTGTTAAAAAATTTTCGCTCCACGATTCTTCCTAATCAAGGTCGCGTGTTGTAATCTCAGAATGCATTTCGTCAAAACCACGTAACGTCATAATCCCTTTCTTTTCAGCGAGGTTCTGCAGTTCGATTGTCGTGTCGACAGGTTCTTTTAATTTGTTTGTTTTATACTTTTTGATAGTCGAGCATTAAGGCTGATATCTTCAGTTACAGAAGACTGGAAAAAAATTGAATATGACTTCAAGGAGTTATTTACATAATGTGGCTTCAAAGTTTAAACCTGGAGTGGACGATTTCATTTCTCCCCCCCCCCCTTCTTCTCCGATTCATTATGAATACATTGAAATACCACAAAAATTACGTTTCTCTGTATCTTTCGAAGCGTATTGGTCCATTTGAAATCGTTTCAAATTTCATTCGGTTTTCATGCTTTAACATTTTACCTGATTTATAGGAATCAATCTTTTAAGTCCTAAAAAAATTTTGAGAATATCGGTTTATTTGGTACTGCAACTTCAATTTGATATCATTTCGTTAGATGGCTTTAATTCAAAGTATATAATGTCACCAATTAACTATTTTAAAAAAGATCCAAAATTTTATTGCGTCAACCTTACTGAATTATAATTTCATTTTAGCGAACGAATCAGCTGGTTGTTTTTCCTCAGTTTGAATTCTAATAGCATCGTTTGTAACAAATCTTATAATTTCATTGTCGCTTTAAAAATAAAAAAAAATGCATCTTCATTTACTGTCATTGTAACGAAGAAAAATAAGCGGACAAAATCAATAATATATATATTTTTTGTATTGATTTTATTTTCAAAAATTTATTTTATATCATTGTGAGCTTTTCAAAATTTTTTGCTGAAATTCATGATACCACGGAGGGCGCCGTGTGAGTACTGCTAATTGAAATAATAAAAACAGACTTTGTCGTCGCTAATGTATTATGAATCAGTTCGAAGGTGAAAATGTATGCTTATTGAATTGCTTTTTTATTGTTTTGTTTCAACTCACTTCTCGAAATTATCAAAAGAATGCCGTGTTTTCTAAAAACATTAAAAAAAAATAGCGAAAATGAATCATATTCAAAGCATTGGAAATAATTGATATCTCCTTCTAATAACAATTCTTTAAAATGAAAGCATTACTTCCTTTGAATTAAGATTTTTTTTATTTGCAACCCAAGCCGAATTTGCCGAAGTGAAGAAGAATTGATGACGTCATGAGTTGCAAACTTAGCTTATCTGACTGGCAACAGGTTGTCATGGCATGTCTGAACACGTTAGTGCAGGAATGAGCAGGTGGCATGACGTCATCAACTCCTCTTTACTTTCCTTCCTCTGAATCCGTAATTTCATTTCAGTTCGAATAGTTTCAACACCAGCAAAAAAATTCAACTCTACGACTTTGAAACACGTGTTCTGACAATAGTTGCGTTTGCATTTCTAAAGCTAAAATGAAACGACGAGTTGACCAATGGAGTTCGATCTGAAAGCGATCGCATTTAAGGTATAGTAAGGAAGATTAGAGCTACAATATTAAAAATTGGGCATATCATGCTAAAAATTAAGTGCATACTTTTGTATTTACCGTAAAAATTTTCTTTATTAACACAATGAGAAATTTGCATACTTTTGTATTCATTTGGATACAAATGGTGCTATGTGTTAGTTTTGGCGAACCTATGACCCGTTGGTCAGCCACTGACCCAGGAAGGTTTTCTTTCAATGACCCACAAGTTCATATTTATAAACTTATTTTTTATATCATAAAAGAAAGAACATAAAATAGAAAATTTTTGAATAAAAAAACAATAGCTATGACGAATTTTCAAATATAGATTGGTTAAATGATTTAATGTTCTTATGTGATATAATTCAGCATTTCATTGAACTGAATAAAAAACTTCAGAGAAATGGACAAATTGTATTGATGACGTTAGAAAATATTAAAATATTTATGGCGAAACGTGACATCTTCACTAAAGATTTGGAAAAGAAGCAAGAAATATTTTATACAAAAACACTTTCACACAATAAGTTTTGAAAATGCGCTTCATATAAAAAAAATGCATTTAAAACTATTTAATTATTATACAGGAAACAAGGTTTTCAAGAGTGATTTAATCAATTTAAAAGTTTGGAAAATGCATTTAACTTTATTTTATATTCATACAAAAAGGAATTCGAAACAATGGAGTTAACTGAATTTATGTGGCTAGGTATCCATAATTTAGGAATGGAATTAATTGAATTTCAAAGCAG
>BGPR01000048.1:1415951-1493726 GCA_013235015.1 Araneus ventricosus | reverse complement strand
ATAGTGTGGAAAAATAAATTTGAAAACTTGATTTCCGAAGTAGAAGGGAAAATTTCTGAAAATATTGCATATAATAATGATCCCACACTAAATATTAAAAATATTATATTAAAAGTATGGGGTTCTCTACCAAACAATTTTATATCAATTAAGAAACTTGCAAATGCTCTTTTAATGATGTTTGAGTCCACATATTCGTAAGAAAGATTGTTTTTCTCAATGAATTTTGTACAATCTACAAAGATAAATAAACTTGGGAAATGAATTGACTGCGAAATACTATAAACTAATTAATACGAAATATGAACCTAATATTAAGAAATATCTGAAAATAAGCAACAATAGATACATTAAATATACTTTTATCATCTTTATTATACCTACACATATCTGTAACTATGTTTATTAATAAAGAATATTTCATATGTGCTTTTTTTTATTCCTTATTCATTCAAATATTCAATGCAGAGTGGTGCGGTAATTCATAGTACCACCCCAATTAAATCAATTTTTTGACGTCGACAATTATTTTTTGCTCTTCACTTGCAAAAATAAAAGTTGTTAAATAAAAAGGCAACATAAAAATTTTTCCGGGGATTTTAAAAGTGTGAGCAAATAAAAAAAAAGTTTAATTGTCAAGTTTTTCTGTTAAAATTTTTTTGTTGTTTACAAATTATTCGTATCTTTTTCACCTCACTCTCTCCTTCCCTTTTCCAAGAGACGCCACTGACATAGTGACCCACAGCCTAGTAAAATAATAAACAAAAAATAATAAACAAAATTATTTTCATGCTTTTGCAAAAATTGTTTGGTTCTACTTTTTCCTTGCTTGTGATTTAATTAGTATGTTGAAGAAATTTAAGTGTGTGTGTGTGTCCCCGCGCCCCCCCGGCAAAATGTATTAGCGTCAAAATGCGAATTAAAATTTTTACACTTTTTAACAAGCTCATCTGGCATTATACTAGTGTATTTTGTTTTAAAAACAACTTTCCATTTCAAGAACATGCCATATTAGAACGAAAACGTCTATGACTTTGAATGAACGACTGAAAGCAACAGTTTCAATAGACATTATGAAACAAGTAGTTGCTCCAAAGAGTATAAAGACATTTAAAAAGTGTTTTGTTAAATTACCAATATTTTTATACAGAACAAATCTTTATGCAGGTTTTCTTTGGATAGAATACTTGATCTTTAAATCTATGTAAATTTTAAATAAAATTCCCGTTAATTTAATTTTTAAAAATTCATTTTCTTCGTCAGCAAATCCTCATAAAATTAATTGGAAATTTACGGAAAACAAACGTAAATTGCCTTCGTTTGAATTATTTATTAGAAAAGTTTATAAATTTTCAACTAAATAGAGTTATCTATATATTTAAGTTAAATTCTTGATAATTTACATTTAGGAATCAAATTAAATATACATTTTTTTTTTTGGAAAAGTAGCGATGTAGCTGATTTCAACAAAATTAAATATTTCAAAACCAGTTCTTTTTTTAAATCGGATGTTGTAGATACTGAATTTTCAAAATAAGTCATTCCTTTGAAATTTAAAACCGTTTAATGTTTTAAAGGACGGTATGATGGGCGAAATAAACTCATAGAGACTTACTTTCAACCATTATTTTTGCAAACAATAACAACGCATTTTATGGAGACAATTTCTTATCAAACATAGAAAATGTGAAAAGAATTGGTATAAATTCCAAACATGATTTCAAAAATGTTTAATAGTATGCTAAAAAAATTCGTCGAATCAGTAACTCATATTTAAGGCAATGAAGGTGGGATTAAACGAGGATATGAAGTTGTAGATTCAGATTTTGGACACACAACTAAAATATTTTTTCGGTCAGTGTTTGCATTTCAAAGGGAAAAAAAACCCCTAAAAATACAGGATTTTTAAGTTACAAGTACAACTATGCATTTTAAATGAAACTATTTCACATGAATTTATTTTTTATAAAAATTAGGTCTCAAATTTATGAAAGATTTTGATTTAGCTAAAGAGAATGAAAAGAAAAATTATATTAATATTATACATTATAATTATTTAATTATATGCAGATATTCATAAAGAAACTAGTTAGGACAAAATCTCAAACAGCAAGCTGATAAAAAAAAAAATAGAGCTTAAATGAATAGAAAATTTAAACCTTCTTACCTGCTCTGAAAATGTCTTCAATATTCAGTTGTATTTAAAATATATAAAGTTATCTGTATTCATTATAAGCAATCCTTTATTTTTTTTGAGAAATTACATTTATGAAAACATTTAGCGTGATTTCGAGTTCTACAGGCACTTCATCAATTATAATATAAAGGTTTTTATCTTTTTTAAATCATATATTGTCGATACTTTAATACCTCGCATTCCCCCGAAGTCGGAATGGATAGGTACTCCTGTGGGTAGGATAGGTACTCCTGTGGGTAGGATAGGTATGCGTGAAGCTTTATTTTAAGCCCCTCCACCCAAAAATACGAACTTGGTATTTGAATAACATAATTTGAAAAGCAGATATTAACAAAGAATAATTTTGAATTTCAACCTGCCTAAAATGAATAAATTGAAATAGAAAAAGAAAAAAAAAGCAAAAGAAAATAAAAGTGCTAAAAGTTTAAAAGATGACAAAACAAAAGTGAAATGTATATACAGTTAATGTTAATAAAGAATTCGCAATGAAATTTTCAATTAGGCGGTTGGAAATGAAATATGTTCATTTATTTAAAATAACATCCATTAAAATCCTTATTTTCGCCAGAGAAATTGTTGATGTCATGTGATGATATATTGTAGATACTGAAATTTCAAAATAAATAATTCCTTTAAAATTGAAAATCGTTTGATGTCGAAAAAGAAGTATGATGGGCGAAATAAAAAAATTGCAAAGACTTACTTTCTACCATTGTTTTGCTGGCAACAACAACTGATATTATGTAAGCAATTTCTTATCAAACTTAAAGAATGTGAAAGGGATTTGTATAAGAGCGAGTTTAAAACACGATTTCAATAATTTTTAATGAAATATAGGAAAAAGAAGTCGCCAAACAAGTAATTCATATTTAAAGTAACGAAAGCGGAATTAAACAGAAATATACGAATTCTAGTTAATGTCTGACTTTTTGACACCTTTTGTTTGTTAACATTTTGTTTTTGTGAGTGTTTACATTTCGGAAAAAAACCCTGAAGTGTGCAAGATTTTTAAGTCACAAGTAAAATTAGCGCATTAAAATAAAACTATGAAATAAATTCGAGTGAATTTATTTCTCAGAAAAATTGGGTCTGATGTCTATAAAAGAGTTTTGATTTAACAGACAAGAACGAAAAGAAAATTATATTAATACTATACTTCATAATTAATTAATTATTTGGTGATATTCATAATAAAGCCAGTTATTAAAGAATCTCTAAAACTAACAGCAGGCTGATAAAAAGGAAATAAAACAAATCTTAAATAGGTAACAATATTTTTAAAAAGGAGTTTTTCTAAGCAACACAGAATCCATTTTATATATGATTTTCTTTTAATAAAGACTTCCTACCTGCTTTGAGAATGTCTTCAAGGCTCACAAGAATATCAAATGCTCTGTAATAATTACGAATTTTAAACAATCATTTATTTTTTCTGAGAAATCACAATTGAGAAAATATTAAGAGTAATATTCGAATCCTATATCAATTCTTCATCAATAATAATAAAAAAGAAGAGGTTTAATTAAAAATCAAGGTTTTTATAGTTGATATCATGAACAGAATAACAATCCACAACTCTGCTTTATTTCAAATAGTTCAAGTCCTATAATAATTCTAGAAGTTCATGAATTAAATTTTCATGTTGATTCTCTATCGCAACTTCCAGCAATGTATAGCCTTGGCTGTTACGAGTTTTTGTAACGATTGCAAGTTCGTCATTGCTAATTGATTTTAACTGAGTGATGGCCTCCGAGTTTCCTTCTAGAACGCTTGAAAACATTTTCTGTGTCAAAATTAGCAGATTGCCTATAGACTGATCAGTTGAAAATTGAACTGGTGTTAGACCTTCTTTGTTCTCAATATCATAGCCAGCACCGTACATTAATAAACACTTCACCATATCAAAGTCATTGTTTTTGGCTGCAACATGTAAGGCAGTATTACCTCCCACTGTCGTTTTGTAATTGACAAGATAACTTAAATCATTGCCTGTTACGGACTGCAGCAAAATCTTAGCAACTTCGTTGTAACCCTTAGAAGATGCTACGTGCAACGGAGTGTTTCCTTTCGAGGAATTGCATTTGGGATCAGCTCCAGCATCTAAGAGTTGCTGCACGACGAGTTTCTGAGAATTACAAACAGCCCAGTGTAAAAGACTGTAACCATTTTTATCCCTGGCATTGATTATTTCCTTGTGACTTGCGATATTGTCTTGAATTCCTCTTTTTACATCTTTAAATAAGTTATTTACCGAATTAAGCAAATCTTTCATTTGTTCGCCTGAAGCAAGTTGGTAAGGAGTTGCACTTCTCAAGTCTTGAGCATTATACATAGCACCCATCTTTAGTAAGTATTTTGCAACACTGATGTGACCGTTTGAAGCAGCATGATGTAAAAGTCTTCTTCCTTCAGAGTCTTCCTTGTTTATATCCACATTATTTGCACTCAAGCTAACTACCTTGTTCAAATCCCTTTCATGAGCCATTTTATGTAGGGTTGTTGGTAAGCTTCCTAAAAATTCTAATTCAGCCTTTACTTTTACCAATTCATCACGTGCAAGATCAAATGCATCTTGAAATCCTTCATAAACATCTCGAAGAATCTTTTCAGCTTCAGTCAGTTTTCTTTGCTTCAAAGAAATTGAACCAATATTGTGTTTTACCCTTAATATTTCTATGTGCTTTTCTCCAAATATATTTTTGTAAGCTTCATACTCGTCTTCTAACATTTCTAAAGCTCTATCATATTCGTTTAGATTCACCAGGGTACCAACTATATTTGTTCGTGTACGCAGGATATCAGGATGGGACCTGGAAAACTCGGCAAATATATTTGATTCCGTAAATACTGAATTTTTGAATTTTTTTTCGACAACTTCCAGTTTTTTTAATGCTTCCTCAGTGTCATTTTCAAGTAGTAACAAAGTGACGATATCTAGTTCAGCTCTCAGAGTGTGTGGATGGAGTCCACCATGAAATTTCGTACTTTCATGAAAGGCTTCCTTGAGGCCTTCCATAGCTCGAATGTAATTTCCTTGTTCCCGAAATACGTTAGCCAAGCTGTGTCGCGTTACTAAAACGTACTCGTCGTCCTCTACCAATACATTTCTCCTTTGTGAAACGACGTCCTGTAAAATATCATTAGCTTCGGAATGACGACCCATATGACTTAGAAGAAGAGCATAGTCATGCCAGGCTGTTAGAATCTCACTGTCAAAAGTATCTAACACAGGTCTTTCTTCTAGTAGTAATTGGTACAGAGACAACGCGTCTCCGTATTTGGATGATTGGAACAATTTCCTTGCATGTTTAACCAGAGATTTTGTTATCTCTTCTACTGTCAAATATTTTAATTCTTTTTCATTAAGTTCATGCAAAACTTTTACTGCTTTTGTATGTTGTCCTTCCGCGTCCAGTACAGTGGCCAAGTTGTGTCGCAGAGCAAGGATTTCTGCATGGGTCTCACCTACAGCACTTTCTAAGAATTCCAGGGCATTTTTTCCGAAAACATAAGCCTCTGCCAGTCTGTTATGTCTCCTGAGTGCCGTCACAATTAGACTCGGTAACCCAAACGAGATTTCAATCGGGTCATCAGATTCACGAACATAAGTCAATAGGGTTAAAGCATGGTCTATGTAATTCGGGGGAATCTCATAATTTAAAAAGTGGATAGAATGAAGAATAAGAGCTTGCATCAAAACACTTCTTTCCTCGCCAGTCTGTTTTAAGAATGTTCTTATTTCTTTCTGAGTCGCTTTTTGAACCAAGAATATCCGTTGATTGTGCGTTTTTGCTATTAAATCTTTCTTTTTCAACACCCGAATCGCGGCTTCTAAATCTACTTTGGAGTCATTGAACAGACATGAAAACATATCTAGATGTATATTTTTGAGAGGTGTAAAATACGCCGCCATATATAAAATTTGTAAAGCTTTCTCACCATCTGTTGCCTCACTAATTGCTATTATGTCCTTTTCCATGTTGCCTCTGAATTTTTTTTCCGGATATAAATGAAATACTTGACTAACGGAAACAAAATCGAGAGAGGTTGAAACGATTTCAGTTTTAAAATGGAATAGGGCGGAAATTTACTTATCATTGCAGAAGCGAAACCAAGCAGATAAATGTTCTGTCCTGATAATATTAAAAGATAAATAGTTTTAAAAAATGGAAGAACCGTTTTATCTCAAAAACTGATAATCTCTATTTTTACTGTTCTGTGATTATATTTTTCTCTCCTATCATTTTGATTGAAATATCAATATTAATTATTTCTCAATGCTATTTTCATCGAGTAACATTAATAAAAGTTTTACTGTACTGGATTCACAAAATAAAAATTGCCTATTTGGCCTGTTACAATACATTAAAAATTTTTCCAATTTCTTTTATTTATTTACAGAATAATCCTTCATTCTGAAATTATATAAATCGTATAGATGGACTTCGTAAGTTTGGGCCTCGTCCAGATGATGAGATTATCGTTGTTACTTTACTTTAAGAAGGCAACCCATTCTAAGTTTATTAATATATATATATTAATTATAACCAATATATATGAAATGACAGAACATTACGTTCAAAAGGAAAACAACAAACAACTTGTAATTCTTTGCAGAAACTTAAATTTTTAACTATACTATAACTAATTTAAAACCAAATAAATTAAGAATACTAATAAATGCCAATAAGAACATAGGGATATGCGAACATAGCATATGAACACAGTTACATTTAAGACTATAAATAGAGAATTGTATATGAACGAAAACCAAAAGTACTTGAAAACGGCAATCCAAGATTTGGAAAATTTCAACAATTCAGGTAGCTAGCTAGACTGTGGACTAGCTCGTCATGTTAAATCTGATTTTATTGCGCAATATATATATATAAAAGATATTCGTGGTTGTAGACATTAAAATAAACAAGCCGAGCAAATAACTACTTTTTATTTTGTCAATCTATTTAAGTAAAATATAGGAGAGTGGCTGTTATACGTGCATCTCAGTTTAGGTTACAAGTAAAAAGTGAACAGAAAATCCCTCCTTCTCTCAGATAAGGGAATAACATATAGACACGTGATCGAAGTAAAGGGAATATTGGCTATTTTTAATAAATTACGTAAGCATTTTAGGGAAAAGTCTGGCGACAAGGAAACGCCGTCATGATTTTCTGTGGGCACGTGAAAGCGATTAAAATATTCTATTAGTAATAAATATGCCAAAACGAGAGATTTAATATACCTCCAGCGCGGGAAATAAAACGAAACTGGAGTTTAAGAAAAGTGATTTTGGAATACATTAAGACTTTAAAATATATAATAATAGAATTTAAAGTAAAATTAAGTAAGATTAACACACACACACACGCACGCACGCACACACACAATCGACATTTGATATTTATACTTCAATTTTTTAATATTTTGAATTTGCCTATTCTCTCTTTTAAGATGCAGAAGCTACTGAATGGTTGAATGGGTATGAGAACGTCACCTTTAATAAGTATCGCAAAAAAAATATACAGATCGGCTAGCTAAAGCTCCTAGAACACACAGATGAGAAGAATACATTTCATGTACATTGAAAATAAAAATGAGCAAACAAACACTGGAAACACAGAAGTACATGAACTCTGAACGGTATTTACATTAAAAAAGAGCAACACTTTTTTAAAAAAATGACGGGAGGCAGTCTTTTTCAAACAGCCGCTGATGTTAAAGGCTAGGACTACTTTACTCGCGTGACTCTTTTGTTTCTCGAAGTTTTCCGATTTTCAAATTTTTTTTTTGTAACTTCTGTTGTTAGCCTTTATCTCTAAAATAAGACATTAGTTATGTTTTTAACATACGTAGTTACCGAGATATAGAAGGTCACGTCAGCAATTCATGCTATTTTTACCCAACTTTGCGACTCATTAGTCGCTGAACTACAATTCTGATTTTCAGATTTTTTTGTAACTTCTGTTGTTACCCTTTATCTCTAAAATAAGAGATTAGTTATGTTTTTAACATATGTAGTTACGGAGATATAGAGGATCTCCCATACCAAATTTTGTGGTGTTTTGGCGTGTGAATCAAATTCCTTCCTGAGACCCCAATGGGAGAAACGTAGTCCTACTTTAAAACAGAAGATAAATGACAATTTTTTTAAAAGAAAAAAGTAGAAAGGAAGTTAATAATATTTATAATAATACTAAACAGAATTGAACAATATAAAAAGAGAGAAAGAAACCAGAGGGAGTGGTCTCCCCTAAACTTTCTTGTATACTCCCAACACATGTAGAGAAAAAATAAACTAAAAGGCAGTAAAACGAACAAGCCTCCCTATCACAGTGGAGAAAAAAAGGGCTGCCGTGCACACGCCACCTACAATTTCAGAACGTTTGGAGATTTATACATACACCTTTTCTCGTTTGCTATTGCGTTTTTTTTTTTGGATGCAATCAAGTGCATTCAATAGAAGAAATAAAAATACAGCTTCCTATAAAATGACTTTTTTCCCGACTGCTTAAAGTATTTTTAAATATGTCTGAAAAGTCGAAACATCTGAATTTAGACTTTTAAACATTGTTAGAAAATTTTCAAGCCCACTTAAAATAAAAGTGACATGATGAAAACCTTCATTTTGTTATCTTCTTTCCAATGCACATTTTAAAATTTTTCAAAAATACATAAAAGCTGTGTTTTGAGCAAAAATTTGAAAAAAAAAACCCCTGCAATTTCCCGCACCCCACTTCGCGAAGCCCCGCCTTCCTGCGGAAGGATACAAGCTTTCCTTTTACTCTTTGATTTTTTCACGAAGCTCTGATCTCCCCCTTTCTCAAGGACGGTGGGGTTAATTCCCTTCCTCCCCCCTTATCACGTTCTGGTGAGGATACTTCCAGCCTTTAGCCTTCCAGCCAGAATCTTTTTATTTTTATTTTATGGCAGTCGGAAAAGTTTTTGTGTAATCAGTCGCTTCTGAGCTTCAAACAAGAACTCTAACCAAGGAGCAAATGACAGAAACAAGAAATGCAATAATCAAAACTTCATACCAGTATAATAGACGCATCATACCCTTTGCTTTGCCATTTTTATCTCGAAGGACCAAAACCTATTTTAAAACATTTTTATTGTGTTCATTCATAACGAATGAGTTCGCTGATTTATTGCAAATTAAAATGGAAAAAATATCTATTGCGGTTTCTGGTTTGAATAGTGCTAAAATAAATGTGAGTTAAAGAGTATGCACTATAATTTCTAATAAAAGTGACTTTGAGATGCAATTAGAATTTTTATGCGCTCCTAAAATCTCAAGTATGATTCCTATAGATTCTTTGCAAATTCCTAAAGAGCATTATTTGCCCTTGAATATTAAACTCGCTGATCCTTATTTTTATCGACCTGGAAAAATTGATGTGTTATTGAGAGCTGAGGTATTTTACCAACTATTGAGATTCGGACAACTTGAAATGCCCAATTCTGAACTAAAATTTCAGAACTCTGTGTTTGGCTTTATAACCACTGGTGACACTTCAAATTCACAGTCCGAAAAAATGAAATACACTCATTGCGGGCTTATTTATGATTATAGTGATATAGGAAATGACATAAAAAAGTTTTGGCAGCTCGAATCAATAGGAATTAAAGATGATCCTAGTTACAATAGGGTAGGTCAATCTTTAGAGACACTTGAAAAAAAAAAAAAAAACTGTTCGCTACAATAATAACCTTTACGAGGTTGAATTACCATGGAAAAGGGATTGGCATGAGCTTAATAATAATTACAGTGTTGCGAAAAAGAGACTAGATTCACTTGTTCGGAGATTTAAGAAAAATCCTGATCTAAACTTGCAATATTGTGAAACCTTGCATGACTATGAGAAGAATGGCGTAATAGAAAAGGTGTCTAATCCTGAAAAACCTATAAAGAAACCGGTTTTCTATATACCTCACCAACCAGTGTTTAGGGATGAGAGTTTGACTGCAAAAATGCGTATTGTTTTCGACGCGGGTTCAAGTCATAGCTTTCAGCATTTGAGTTTGAATGATTTTTTTTGGCTTGGACCAAACTTGAATGCGAATATATTTGATATTCTAATAAATTTTAGATTGAACAAATTCGCAATTATATCTGATATTGAGAAAGCGTTTTTACAATTAACACTAGCTGAAAAAGACAGAGATGCAGTGCGTTTCCTATGGACAGAAAACGATACTCTTCAAGTTTATAGATTCAATCGTGTACTCTTCGGAGTAAGATCCAGCCCATTTTTCCTTTCTGCCAGCATTAAAACTCACCTGAAAAAAAGTTCCATGATGAATTCCCGACCACGACGGAATGTTTGGATCGATGTTTTTATGTCGATGACTTCATTTCTGGAGCTGAAAGCTTGCAAGATGCATTGAAAATTTCTACGCAAGCTGTATCCATAATGAATCAAGCTAGCATGGTGTTGAGGAAGTGGACAACAAATAGTGACGCATTGAAGCAGTTGTGGAAACGTGAAGGTTTAGAAACTCAACTGCAGGATAACCCTACTAGTCCGAGAGTCAATTCAACCAAAGTTCTAGGGATGCTGTAGAATACTGTTAAAGATCATCTGATCGTGGGAACGCAGAGTTTAGTAGACAGCCTATCAAACAACGAGGATACGAAGCGTCACCTTCTGCGTGCAATAGGAAAGATTTTTGATACATTCGGTCTACTTACTCCATTTACCTTTCGTGTGAAGTGCATCCTCCAAGTTTTGTGGATGAAGGAAATTTCTTGGGACGAAAAACTGCCCCTAGATATTCAAAAAATGTGGTATCAATGGGTTTCCGAGGTTCCTCGTCTTTCCGAATTACAAGTCCCTAGATATGTGTTCAGTTCTTCTACAGGAGAACCCACTGATGTCTTAGAACTTCACTATTTTTGTGATGCCAGCCAAAAGGCTTATGGTGTTGTTATATTATGGTGTTGTTATATACACGTGAAAGACTGCAACACCGAAGTGAACCTTCTAGTGTCAAAAAGGCGAGTTTCTCCTCTAACCAAAATCACCATGCCGCGACTCGAATTACTAGGTGCATTACTTGCCGCCCGACTAGCAAGCAAAGTCAAAGCAATAGTCGATCTCAAAAGACCTTCTAAAGTTTTCTTCTGGACAGACTCTAACATCGCATTACATTGGATCAAGGGATCGAGTAAGAGATGGAAGTCATTCGTGTCCAATCGCGTGACCGAAATTCAGAGTCTGTGTGATACAAGTGCCTGGGCTCATTGTCCTGGGAAACAAAACCCTGCCGATTTCCTAAGCAGGGCTGTAAGTGTT
This sequence comes from Araneus ventricosus, assembly GCA_013235015.1. Classification (NCBI taxonomy): domain Eukaryota; kingdom Metazoa; phylum Arthropoda; class Arachnida; order Araneae; family Araneidae; genus Araneus; species Araneus ventricosus. The sequence goes on along the minus strand of BGPR01000048.1, from coordinate 1,482,233 downwards.
GAGATTCTATTAAATGGCCGCCTTTGGTGGAAAGGACCTCAATTTTTGAGAGAAGTTGACTTTCCAACAGATACAGGTAATGATGATACTTCAATCTCACTACATGGCATTTCTGATGAACTAAAGAAAACGAGTGGCTATTCTCCACTTACCATTACAGTTATTAATCATAATTCTTTGATTGATGATATCCTTAAAATAAGTAATAATTATAAGACTATAATTCGTGTTAGGTGCTATGTATTTAGATTTATTCATAATTTTAAAAATATTGAAAGACTTACAAGTCATCTTATCATCAAAGAATTGCAACGAGCTGAAAACTATTTAGTTCAATTGGTTCAACAAGGTGAGTTTGCAGAAGAGGTTAAAAACCTCAGAAAGGATGCTACTGTCCCCAGCAATAGTAAGGTAAAATCCTTAAATTGTTTTTTAGATGAGAGCGGTATTTTACGATTTGGAGGCAGATTAAAATATACAGATTTGAGTCTAGATGAGAAGCATCCAATAGTCCTACCCGACAAGCACCCACTTACATTAATTATTGCAAGGTATTATCGTTTAAAATATTTACATGTAGGTTCTAACGCTTTATTATATCATATTCGACGTAAATTTTGGATCATAAATGGTAGAAATGTATGCCGAAAGATCGTGTTTCAATGTGTTACTTGTTTTAAAAACAAACCTGTGTTAGAGAGTCAAATTATGGGAGATTTACCCAGAGAACGAGTTACACCTTCTTTCCTTTTTTGTTACGTCGGAATCGATTTTTGTGGGCCCTTCCATATAAAATTCAAAAACCAACGGAAGGGAATACTAAATAAAGTGTATGTTTGTATATTTGTATGCTTAAGCTATTCATTTGGATTTTGTATCCGATCTTACCTCTGATGCCTTTATCGCGTGTTTGAAACGTTTTTTTAGTCGTAGGGGGAAATCTTCAAAAATATTTAGCGATAATGCTAAGAATTTCGTTGGAGCAAGTATTGAACTGAAAAAATTGTATAAAATGGTTAGCCACCCAAATGAAACTTTAGCTAATTTTCTTTTAAGTGAGAACATTGAGTGGAAGTTTATACCTTCAAAATCGCCGAACTTCGGTGGTCTTTGAGAGGCTGGGGTCAAATAATTTAAACATCATCTGAAACGTGTTATTGGGAATGCTCATCTGACTCTGGAAGAATTTCTCACAATAATTCTAGAGATTGAGAGTGTTCTAAATTCAAGATCCTTACCCCCCTGTCAACCGAGTTCGACAATTTTGAAACTTTATCACCTGGTCATTTCCTTATAGGTAGACATTTGAATTCAGTTGTTGAGCCTCACCTCCTTAATATATCAGAAAATAGACTTTCAAAGTGGAAAAAAATCACGAAATACAATCAACAAATTTGGAGGTTGTGGAAAAAAGATTATTTGAATACCTTACAGCAACGTAATAAATGGATGTTTTCCAAAAATAATGTAAAGCTAGGCGCACTTGAGTTGATCAAAGATGAAAATATGCCCAGTGTAAAGTGGCTAACTGGCAGAATATCTGAAATAGTTATCAGTAAAGATGAAAAAGTAAGAGTAGTCAATGTTTTGTTACCTACTGGTAAAACACTTAAAAGAAATGTAAGAGATGTATGTGTTCTTCCCATAAATGATCAGATTTTCTGTATGCAAAATGTGTCATTGCAATGTTATTATTATATTACTCTTGTGTTTATTGCATTAATATCATCATGTGTTTGAAATAATTGTTTTTTATTATAGTGTATTATGGACTTCAACATATTATTATATATAAATATGTTGAAGCCCTAAGGTGTCAAGGTCGGCAGTGTTAAGAAGTTAGAAATATTTTATCCAATAGGTGGCGAGCATGGCTTGAGTGTTGCACCACTGGGAGTCATTACTGCTTCTATTATCAGTGTAAGTCTTGTGATCATAATAAAGAGTTGGTTATTGGAAAGAAGAGCGTAATCCTTTTCGAGAGAATTAAATCCACAACAGAACCAGCAAATCTTTTCGTGATACTGTCCAGGGACATCTACTAATTTTTAGTTAATAGTATGTGTATTCAAGTAATTCTTCAGTTTTTATTCGTTAAAGAAAAGAATAGAAATGCACAAGTGAAAATAGATAATTTATGCTATCTTGTATTATTCTGAAGAACAAATTTTTGCATCAGAATATTTGTTGTTGATTCCAAATAAGAATAAATTTCTGCTGCATCCATACGATTTTCACAGAGTTTGCTTAGTACTTTTAAAACGCTGAATCATATTATACTAATAAAGCCTTGCATGTAAATAACAATTCGCTTGGTTCAATTGTATTTGAACATATTTTCAAACGTTCCATCTAAATAGTAATTAAAAATTTATTCAGTCAGAGGGTTAATTTAGAATAAATACTGTTCATTATTGAAAATGTAATTGAAAACTTTTTTTTAAAACAGTTATATGCTATTACAAAACAAAATTATATTTAAACCTGACACATTTCCTATCTTGTCTGAGCCCCAAATGAAAATGCCACGAACTACATACAGACAGGCGTTCTTCAGAAATTTAAATAAATAAACAAAATAAACAATACTTATCAACGAGGAGAAAAATAGAAAGTCCAAGGTCTTTCCTTCAATCATTTTGAAGTGATCATTCCGTTTGATTATTTGCTTCACAATCAGAAAGGAAGAACATAATTGTTTCAACGTACTGTTCAGCAACGGATTCCGAGACTACCACTTTTGGACGATTTTACACCGGAAAGGGGTTTCAAGCAATGAGTCATATGAGCGCATTTCCGGAGTTCTTTGTTAGAACACCCTCAGTAAAGTGTAAACATCACCCTTCCATTCTCCACTTTTTCCTCATTTTGATGAAAATAACTCCTCCCGGCGCATGCGCAAAAGCGCGGCGGGTTTCCGAATCCGTTGTTAAGCAATATAAATCATCGTTCATCTCTAGTTGAGTTTCTAAAGCTAAAATGAAACAAAGATTTCACCAATGGAGTTCGAGTTGAAAGAGAAAGCATTTAAGATATAGCAAGGAAGATTAGAACTATATCTATTAAATTGCTCATATCATTCTAAAAATTAAGAGCATACTTTTGTATTTACCGTACTAATTTTTTTATTAACAGATTGAGAGCCACCATATTGAAATTTGCGTAATTTTGTATTCATTTGGTTACAAAAGGTGATTAATGTGTTAAACTATGCTATTGATCAGTTTCGAATCTGGGGGGCGGGGGGTGCTACAGGGCTGCAGATTCTAGAACCAAATTCTTGAATAAACTAATGAAAATAAATGAAAAATAGAATAAACCGAAATTCTTGATTTTTTCAAAACACTACAGCACTTTGTTCTTAAATTCCTTTTTTAAAAAAATGTAGAAACATTGGTTTCTGGCTTGACAAGTTCAAAAATTTTCCCGCTTTTTTTAGTCATTTCACTCGTACTTGTAGCATTAACTCAGTCGAAAACATTTTTTTGGCTAGTTATTTCATTGTGTTTCTGTTAAATTATCGAAATTATTGTAGTATCCTTCGAGATTTTTATTGTAAGGTAAGCAAAGATAAAGTGATTTGACTTACATAAGCCATAAAACGACGATACAAAATTTTTATGACCTCAGCCCCCCCTCCACTGCTATTGATAAAAAAAGGGGGAAAATTGAAGAAATTTAAGTAAAGGTATGTGTATTAATAGCGTCAAAATGTCAGATGAAATTTTTACACTTTTTTATAAGCTAAACTGGCATACTGGTGTATTTTGCTTTAAAACAACTTTCCATTTCAAGAACATGCTGCCCTGGAACGAAAACGTCAATGACTTAGTGTGCGACTGAAGGCAGCAGTTTCAATAGACATTATGAAACAAGTAGTTGTTCCAAAGAGTGCACAGACATTGAAAAAAAATATTTTGTTAAATTGGCAATATTTCTATTCAGAACAAATATTTCTGAAGGAATGTTTAGGATAAAAAATTTGATCTTTAAATCTTTGTAAATTTTAAATGAAATTCCCATTAAATGATATTTTAAAAATCCATTTTATTCGTCAGTACATCCTCATAAAATTAATTTGAAATTTACGGAAAACAAACATAAATTGCCTTCGTTTGAATTATTTATTAGAAAAGTTTATAACTTTTCAACTAAATAGTGTTATCTAGATATTTTATTTAAATTCTTGATAATTTACATTTAGGAATCAAATTAAATATGTATTTTTAGAAAAAGTAATGAGGTAGCCGAAATTACACAAAAATGTCAACAAAATGAAACAATAATTAAATATTAATTTTTAGGAATTAAATATTAATTTTTTAATTTTTTTTTTTAAGTAGCGATGCAGTGTATGTCAACAAAATTCAATATTTCAACAAGTTGTTTTTAAAAAAATAAGATATTGTAGATACTGAATTTTCAGAACAAATCATTCTTATGAAATTTAATACCGTATATTGTTGGAAAGAACGCTTAGGTAAAATAGCGATATAAAATAGGCAAAATAAACTCATATTTACTTTCCACCATTATTTTTGCAAACAAAGCATTTTATGTAAACGATTTCTTATCACACATAGAAAATGTGAAAAGGATTTGTATAAATTTCAAACACGATTTGAAAAGTTTTTAATGGCATGCAAAAAAAAGTCGTCTAGCAAGTAACTCCTATTTAAGGTAATGAAGACGGAATTGAATGAGGATATGCAAGTTGTAGATTCGGATCTTCAAGCTATTCTGTTAGAATTTGGATTTTTTATGACATAGAATTTTAATATTTTTTTCGTCAATGTTTACATTTAGGAGAAAACTGAAAAATACAAGATTTTTAAGTTACAAGTACAATTATCCGTTTTAAATGAAACTATTTCACATGAATTTATTTCTCGGAAAAATTGGATCTCAGATTTATGAAAGAAATTTTAATTCACTGACGAGAATAAAAAGGAAAATTATATTAATAATATACATTATAATTAATTAATCTTATGGCTATATTCATAAAGAAGCTAGTTACAAAAATCTCAAACAGCAAGCTGGTGAAAAAAACTTAAATGAATAGAAAATTTAAACCTTCTTACCAGCTATGAGAATATTTTCAATGTTCAGTTGCATTTTAAGAATATAAAGTTCACTGCAATCACTATGAATTTTAAACAATCCTTTATTTTTCTGAGAAATTAAATTTCAAAAAACATTAAGTATTACTTTCGAATTCTACATGAACTTCATTTATAATAATAAAAAGAAGGGATTTAATTTACAATCAAGGTTTTAATAGTTGATATCATCAGTAGAATAACAATTCACAATTTTGCTTTATTTTAAATAGTTCAGGTCCTATAATAATTCTAAAAATTCATGCATCAGATTTACATGTTGATTCTCAATTGCAGGTGGTAGAAATGTATGACCTTGGCTGTTACAAGCTTTTGTAACGATTGGAAGTTCGTCATTCTTAATTGATTTTAACTGAGTGATAGATACCCTCAGAATTTCCTTCTAGAACGCTTGAAAATATTTCCTGTGTCAAAATTAGCAGATCGCCTATGAACTGATCAGTTAAAAGTTGAACTGGAGTTAGTTATTCTTTTTTTCCAATATCATAGCTAGCACCTTACTTTAATAAGCACTTCACCATATCAAGGTCATTGTTTTTGGCTGAAACATGTAAGGCTGTATTACCTCCCAATGTCGTTCAATAACTGACAAGATAACTTAAATCATTGCCAGTCACGGTCTGCCTTCAAAATCACAGCTATTTCCTTGTTACCTTTAGAAGATGCTACTATGTGCAGCTGGGTGTTTCCTTTCGAGGAAATACGTTTGGGATTAGCTCCAGCATCTAAGAGATTATACACGACATGTTTATGAGAATTACAAACAGCCCACTGTAAAAGAATGTAACCATTTTTATCCCTGACGTTGATAATGATCAACTCTATGTGACCTGAGATGTTGTCTTCAGTTTCTCTTTTTATATCTTTAAATAAGTTATTTACCGAACCGTCTTCCATTTGTTCATCTGAAGCAGGTTGGTAAGGAGTTGCACTTCTGAAGTCTTCAGCGTTATACATAGCACCCATCTTTAGTAAATATTTTGCAGCACTGATGTGCTCATTTAATGCAGCATAATATAAATGTCTTCTTCCCGCTGCATCTGCCTTGTTTACATCCTCACCACTTTCAATAAAGCTAACAATCTTACTAAAATCACCTTTCTGTGCTGCTTCGTGTTAGAGTAGTTGGGAAGTATCCTAAAAGTTCTAATTCAGCCCTTAATTTTATCGTTTCATCATGTTCAAAATAGCATGAAATCCTTCATAAACTTCTCGAAGAATCTTAACAGCTTAGTTCAGTTTTCCTTTCTTCAAATAACCTTTTATTCTTTCTAAGGAATTACATTTTAGTAAATATTAAGAGTAACGTTCGAATTCTACAAGAATTTTTCATAAATAGCTATTATAACAAGCAGAAATTAAATTAACAATCAAGGTTTTTATAGTTGATACATTGAATGGAATTACAATTCAACTTTACTTCATTTTCTATTATTCAGGTCGTATAATAATTGTAAAAGTTCATGTATGATACTTTTGTGTTTATTCTCGATTGCAACTTGTAACAATGTATGGCCTTGGCTGTTACGAGCTCTTGTAACGATTGAAAGATTGTCATTGTTTAATAATTTTAACTGAGTGATAGCATCAGAATTTCCTTCTAGAACTTTTGAAAATATGTCCTGTATCACATTTAGTAGATAGCATACGGATTGATTAGTTGAAAGCTGAACCGGTATTAAACGTTCTTTATTTTTAATATCATAGCTAGCACAGTACATTAATAAACACTTCACCATATCAAGATCACTGTTTTCAACCGCAACATGTAAGGCTGTATTACCTCCTAGTGTTGTTTTATAATTAACGAGATGACTTAAATCCTTCCCTATTACGGACTGCAACAAAATCTCAGCAACTTCTCTGTGACCCTTAGAAGATGCCACATGCAGAGGTGTGTTTCCTTTCAAAGAAATGCATTTGGGATCAGCTCCATCGCTTAACAGTTGCTTCACGACGTGTTTACGAGAATTATAAACAGCCCAATGTAAAAGACTGTAACCATTTTTATCCTTGGCGTTGATCAATTCCGTGTGACTAGCGATATTCGCCCGAGCTCCTCTTTTTACATCTTTAAATAAATTAGTTACTGAATTAAGCAAGTTTTCCATTTGTTCGTCCGAAGCAAGTTCGTAAGGAGTTGCACTTCTGAAGTCTTCAGCGTTATACATAGCACCCATCTTTAGTAAATATTTTGCAGCACTGACGTGGCCGTTTAATGCAGCATAATGTAAAGGTCTTCTTCCCTCTACATCTGCCTTGTTTACATCCTCACCAATTTCAATAAAGCTAACAATCTTACTCAAATCACCTTTCTGTGCTGCTTCGTGTAGAGTAGTTGGTAAGTATCCTAAAAGTCCTAATTCAGCAACTAATTTAACCGTTTCTACATGTTCAGGACCAAAAATAGCATGAAATCCTTCATAAACTTCTCGAAGAATCTTATCAGCTTCGCTCAGTTTCCCTTGCTTCAAATAAATTTTACTGATATTGTATTTTACTCGCAATGTTTCGTTGTGTTCTTCTCCAAATGTATTTTTGTAAGTTTCATAAACAGTTTTTGATAGATGCAAAGCTTCATTATATTCCTCTTGATTTATCAAGTTAGCAATTATATTTGCTCTTGTACTCAAGATGTCAGGATGGGACTCGTCAAAAATTTGTTTGAATTTTTTTTCAACATCTTCCAACTTTTTTAATGCTTTTTTATAATCTCCTTTATGTTGCAACAAAATGCCGATATCTCGTTCGGCTCTGAGAGTATCTGGATGTAGTTCTCCGTGAAATTTCGTACTCTCATGAAAGACTTCCTTGAGCTTCTTCAGAGCTTGAATGTAATTTCCTTGTGCCTGATATACGTAAGCCAAGCTCTGTCGTGTAAGAAAACCGTATTCGTCATCGTCTTCCAATACTCTTCGCTTTTGTGAAAGAACGTCCTGTAAAATAGTAATCGCTTCGGAATAACGACCCATATCACTTAGAAGAAGAGCATAATCATGCCAGGCTGTCAGAATTTCACTATCAAAAGTATCTAACACAATTTTTTCACCTAATATTGTTTGGTAGAGAAGTAACGCGTCTTTGTATTTGGATAATTCGCACAATTCCTTTGCATGCAGAACTAGAGATTTTGTGATTTCTTCTACTTTCGAATATTTTAAATCCTTTTCATTAAGTGCTTCCAAAACTTTTACTGCTTTTGTATATTGACCTCCGGCATCCAGTACAGTGGCCAAGTTATGTCGAAGAGTAAGAGCTTCTGGATGGCTCTCACCTACAGCCTTTTCTAAGAATTTCAAAGCCGTTTCTCCAAAAACATAAGCTTCTCCCAGTCTGTTATGTCTTCTGAGAGCCGTCACAATGTGACTCGGCAAACCGAGTGAAGTTTTAACCAGCTCATCAAATTCACGCACATAAGTCAAGAGGGACAAAGCATGATCAATATAATTCGGGTGAATCTCATCTTTTAAGAGGTGGAAAGTCTGTAGCTTAATGACTTCTTTCAGAATATCCTTTTCCTTGCTACTTCGCTTTAAAATTGTTCTGATTTCTTTTTGGACAATTTTGTTTACGAAGAATGACTCTTTATTGAACGATTCTATTAAGGATTTATTCTTCAACAACAGAATCAGGGCATCTAACTTATCTTCAATGTCATTGAATACACATAAGAACATATCTAGATGTATACTCTTGGCAGGCGCAAAATACGCTGACATATATAAAATTTTCAAAGCATTCTCACCATTTGCTTCCTCACTAATCGCCGTTATGGACCGATGAATTTCCTCTTCCATATTGTCAAAATCAAAAAGTTTTCTTTTATCGATGAAAATGAAATACTAGGCTAACTGAGCTCGAAAGCGAGAGACACTGGAACGATTATAGCGTTAAATCGCAGGTGGGAGGAAATGTATTGCACAATGAAGAACCGAAACCAAGTAGATAAAACTTCCGTTCTGATAACATTAAAAGATAGCTAGTCGAATTAAAAGGATGGGGGGGGGGGGGGTTACTTTTGTTGGTAGAGAACTGATTTTCCTTCTTTTAACTCTTTGTTTATATCTTTTTCTCTTATCAGTTTGATTAAAATATTGAAATGAGTTAATTCATAACGCTTTTGTCATCTAGTATATTAAGAGAAGCAATGTTTTACTGGAGTCAAGAAAGAAAGAAAAAACTACCAATTTGTAATTTGAGTTCAATTTTATTTTTAAATTCCGCTTTCCGTTAATTTTTCCGCTATTCCACGAGGTTTTGAATTAAAGGAATAAATTTATTCAATCTGCTAGAAATGGTAAAAATACCCTATTAAAATGGTTCGTTATTGCATCCTCATCAATTTACATTACAACCCAACCTTTTATTGCTTATAAATTCCGCTTATTAGATATGTGCTTTTTTTAAAATGAAAATTATTCCTGTTTTTTTTGGGGAGGGGGTTACTTTCAAGCAGTTCCAAATAATCGATTCGATTTTTAAAAAATATTATTTGCTTCTTTTTGTTGCTTAATATGAATTTTCGATAAATGAAAATAAATAATATGAACTTTTGGGCTTATTTATATCTAGTCTGGGGCCGAGTTTCTGTCTTGTTTCTTTTCTCTCCTCACATATGAAACTAAAAGGCGGGAAATTTAGTTTTATTATAAATACTTCTCGTATGATTCAGAGCTGAGCAAATCGTTAAGGGGAGGTTTTTGAATTTTCCTCTAGGTCATAAGCTAAAGATTTGTGAACGTCTCTTTCCAGCGCAAATGTGATAGTTTTACGGAATGATTTTAAAGCTAATGCAATGTCTGGTTTTGCTGTTGTTGGATTACGATACATTCGAGAAATTCGAAATGAAAAACATTTCGTATCACATTTCCCCGAAAGATCCTGATGTAAAGAAAATTTGGAATTGTAGATTTAAAAAAAATCTCTTTAATGATGCAAATGTTTGAATTTTCTTTCGCAATTCACGACTATCATCGTGATTTAAAATCTGAATTGCTTGGTTTCCCTGCAAATAATATTAACAGTTCTGAATCCAAAAACTATTCCAACATTATTTTTCTCATCAAATGAAATGATGAGTAACAAGATTTAATCAGTTACAGAGAAACACTCTAAATTAGAATGGAAAATAATTTCCTGAAAAGTGCTATAGACTGATTTCTCGTATTGTACGAAAATAAGCTTTGGAAAGTACTTAATTCATTGCCATCGAAGCGGAAATATTCTAATCAAAGGTCTTTAATATAAGTTTTGTTATTATTATTCTGTTTAAAACATAGCGATTAGATAACCGTTTATTGCTAATATTGCAAGAAAATATTGATTATTGCATTGCTCGAGAGATTTTATTTAATATGTGTTTAATATTCTGGGTGTGAAAATGTGATATATATACATAAATGTTTTCGTTGTTGCAGTCATAAAACATAAACAGCCGAGTTGTTAACCAATTTGCTTTATTATAAAAATATTTTGAAGAGTGGCGGGCATACCAACATCTTAGTTGAAGTTTTAAGTAAAAGTGTACAGAAAATCCCCGATTCTCTCAGATAAGGGAATAACAATACAACACGGGATCAAAGTGAAGGGAATATTGCTATTTTTAATAAATTACGTAAGCGTTTTAGGGAAGATGCATGGCGTCAAGGAGTCGCTGATTTCGCGATTTGTGCGCGCGTGGAAACGATTAAAATATTCTTTTAGTAATAAATATGCAAAGACGAGAGGTGGGAAGTAGAACGAAACTGGAGTTTAAGAAAAGTGATTTATAATACATTAAGACTTTAAAATATATAATATTAGTATTTGAAATAAAATTAAGTGAGATGATCTCTCTCTCTCACACACACGCGCACACACACATATCAAAGATGCAAAATATGTGTGTATAATTCAATTACGAATTGTGCGATGAAAGCAATTCTGCAAAATATAACAAGTAATTTTTGCTCATATTTATCAAAAATTACAAGTTAATTTTAAGGTTTTTTCAAAGATATTTCATTTCATTTTTTACTTCATGAAGTAATTGAAAGACTATAATTTTACCGAATGTGTAATTTATAATCGCAAGTAAAATATTTCTTAACTCTCCAGTTTCTTAAAAATCATCCAGTGTCTCAGATAAATTCGTTTTTAAAAATTATATATCATATGACGTAATTATTTCTTTATTTCTTACATGGAGATCATATCAGAAAGAACACTGAATTTTATTAAAATTTTAGATTAAACACTCCAAATTTTTATTCTTTCGTAATTTGTGACTCTAACAACGTTTCCACAAAAAGTCAGGTTTATAAAAAGTTTTTCGGTTACTAAAAATGTTCTCAAACATGATGTTCATTCCGTTACGTAATACTGGGAAGAAGCAATGTTCTCCCAATGCGACGTCATCAATTCATCCGCTCTCTGTGAGTCTAACCTTTCTACTCTTAAGTAACCTTGGTTAAACTGGTGTTAAACCTTCTTTGTTTTCAATATCACAGCCAGTACCGTACATTAATTAAGACATCACCATATCAAGGACATTGTTTCTGGCTGCAACATGTGAGGCGGTATTACCTCTCACCGTCGTTTTCTAATTGACAAGATAATTTAAATCATTGAATGTCACAGATTGCAGCAAAATCTCTGCTATTTCCTTGTTACCCTTCGAAGATGCCATGTGCAACGAGGTGTTTCCTTTCGAGGAAATGCATTTGGGATTAGCTCCAACATCTAACAGTTGCTGCACGACGTGTTTATGAGAATTACAGACAGCCCAGTGTCGAAGACTGTAACCATTTTTATCCCTGGCATAAATCAATTCCGTGTGACCTGCGATATTGTCTTAAATTCCACTTTTTACATCTTTAAATAAGTTATTTACTGAATTAAGCAAATCTTTCATGTGTTCATCTGAAGCAAGTTGGTAAGGAGTTGCACCTCTCAAGTCTTCAGCGTTATACATAGCACCCATCTTTAGTAAATATTTAGCGCATTGGTGAAGCCATTTCAAGCAGCATAGTGTAAAGGTCTTCTTCCCTCCACATCTGCCTTGTTAACATCCTTGCCATTTTATATAAAGCTAACAATCTCACTTAAATCACCTTTTTGTGCTGCTGCATGTAGAGTTATTAGTAAACATCTTAAGGGTTCTAATTCTGCCTTTAAATGTACCGTTAAATCATGTTCAGGACCAAAAACATCATGAAATCCTATATAAACATCTTGGAGAATCTTTACACCTTCATTCAGTTTCCCTTGCTTCAGAAAGATTACATCAATATTGTATTTTACCCTCAATGTTTCGTTTTGTTTTTCTCCAAATATATTTTTGTAACCTTCATACACGTCTTCTGTTATTTGAAAAGCTCTATTATATTCGTTTAGATTCATCAGGGCACCGACTATATTTGCTCGAGTACACAAGATATCAGGGTGGGTCTCGGGAAAAATTAGTTTGAATTTTTTTCTACGTCTTCCAGTTTTCTTAATGCTTCTTTATGATCAACTTCATGCAGTAACAAAGTGCCGATATCTCTTTCTGATCTGAGAGTTTCCAAATAGATTCCAAGATGATTCTTACATTCATAAAAAGTTTCTTTCAGTTGTTTCATAGTTTGATTGTAATTTCCTTGTGCCAGAAACACGTAAGCCATGCAACGTCGTGTTACTAAACCGTACTGGTCGTCCGACACCAAACCTTTTTCTTTTGTGAAAGAACGTCCTGTAAAATATCAATAGCGTCGGAATTACGTCCCATTTCGTGTAGAAGAACAGCATAGTCATGCCAGGCTGTCAGAGTTTCACTATCAAATGTATCTAACACGGTTTTTTCACCTAATATTGTTTGGTAGAGAGGTAACGCGTCTTTGTACTTTCTTAATTCCCACAGTTCCCGAGCATGCACAATTTAAGTTTTTGTGATTGCTTATGTGTAGTCGAATATTTTAAGTTCTTATCAGTAAGTACTTGCAAAACTTTTACTGTTTTTGCATATTGCCCTCTATCGTCCAGTACAGTGGCCAAGGTGTGCTGAAGAGAAAGGGCTGCTTTATGACACTCACCTACAGCATTTATTAAGCATTTCAGAGCCTTTTTCCCACAACCTAAGCTTCTTCCAGTCTGTTATGCCTCCTTAGGACCATAACAACTAGATTCGGTAACCCGAGTGAAATTTCAACCAACCCACCAGATTCACGAGTATAAGACAAGAGGGACAAAGCATGATCAATATAATTCGGGTGAACTACATCGGGTTAAAAACATATATTGAAAATGTGGAAAATCTGTATATCTGTGGCTTCTGTAGAACACCTCGTTCCTTGCCATTGCGCTTTAAATATGATTTGATTTCTCTTTGGACATTTTTTTTGAACAAAGAATGCTTGTTTTTCAGTTTTATTAAGGATTCCTTCTGCAACAATTGAATCATCTAACTCTTTTTTTAATGCCATTGAATTCACATAAAAACATATCTAGACACATGCTTATGGAAGGCGCAAAATACGCCTGACATATATAAAATTTTCAAAGCTTTCTCACCATTTGCTTCCTCACTAATTGCAATTATTGATTGATGGATTCCGTCTTCTATATTTTCTCAGGAAAGGTTTTCTTTCCCAGATGCAAATGAAATATTTGGCTTACCGAGAGAAAAAAAATCGATACAGACTGTAACGATTCCAGTTTTTTAATGAGGGAGGGCGGAAATATATCGCGCATTAAAGAACCGAAACTAAGTAGATAAAAGTACTATCTTGATAACGTTAACTAATTGAAAAAAAGAAAGAAAAGGAGGGGGGGGGGATGCTTTATTAGCAGAAAACTAAATTTGCTCATTCTTTTAGCTCTTTATTTATTTCTTCATTTCCTATCATTTACATTCCGGTAGATTAAAAGAAGTTTTGCTTCTCGGCATTCACAAAATAAAAATTGCCTGTTTGGTGTGTTGGTATGCACCAACATCATTTTAAAAAATTGCCCGCATTTTTATTTTTCACAGACTAATCCTTCAGTTTGAAATCATGTTATGAGTAGAGATGGACTTATTAAGTTTGCGAACTTTTCAGATAATAAGGTTACCTTGATCACTCTACATCGAGAATGTAAATTATTCAAGGTCTTAATTTATTAGGGCTTCATAAAATGAACCTTTTAATTTGCACAAAATGCAGGCTTATTTCGTAAAAGTATAGTTCATAAAATAAAAAGTACAGCGGTGGAATTGAAATTTTCTTTCAGACATTTTGCTTGTTTTATATACTAATATTTAATTGGGTAGGCTGGGCCGGAGAGGGTTGTAAATAAATACTAATACTTAACAGTAACTTTTTAAACTTGATTGCTTCTAAAATTGACCCAAGAATGTTAGTAATAGGATCAAAAGAGTTACCCTCAAGTTTTTTCAAGATCAAATTTACCCACAAGTGACACAGCTGAAATGCACCATGCCAATTAGGTTTTTCAGGTGGAATAATATTGCTATCCTAAAATCAAAGGGTGCTAGAGCGAGTCGTTTTGGCGCCTAAATTCCTGTAGAAAAACTTTAGACAATTTTTTAAATTTAAAATAAAATGAAATAATGCTTTTAAATATAAAGCAAACTTCTGAAGTGGCAAAACGTTAACGATATTTTACAGTATTACCTGAATATATTACAATATTACTTGCTGTCTGTATCCAAAGTAATGAAGTGATTGTTCTTAAAATTCTATATTTTTTTTCTCTTCATATAGTTATATTTTTAAAAAATACATTCATACAGTTCAGCAAAAAACAAAACCACAAACAAAAAATTAGTTTATGAAAAGTCAAAATATTATAAACAAATTATAAAAATATTAAAAATCCAAAACAATTTCAGTATTTCATTCTGAGCAACAAATTTTAATTTTTATCCTAGCTTGTCTACACTTTACAATTGTTAAAAAAAAAGTCTTAGGCTTAAAGTATACTTGACATTCGACAGTTAGAAAATGCCACCATTAAAGAAAAAAAAATTTCATAAGTACTCACATGGAAGTTAGGAGTAGATGATATCCCTTATAGGAAATTGTGACATATTAGGAAAATAAACATGAATTTAAAACGCAAAAAGTGCCAAGAACTTCAAAATGCAGATATGCTTACTCCTGCGCTCAATGGGAAACACCTCCCCTCAATAAAAAAAATGTTACATCGCTTACTGGGGAAGAATTAAAGGCAGAATCCGGAGAACAAGGTACGTGCAATTCTTTTTTTAACACTCACGGAGCCCCCGTTGAAGTCTATCTAATAAGTATTTTATATCTCTCCGAGGCCCCTGCTAGAGCAGTCAATCAGGTTCCTCTTAGTAGATTGGATGCGGATTGACAGGAAATTCAAATCCTGATTTCGAAGAGACGGAAACGCAAAAGTAGGTAATAGACAAAGTAATCATAAGCTTTCAGCTTGAGTTCCTGTTGACAGCTGGCGGAAAGAACCGCCGTTGCGAAAGGGTTAAATTCTAGATCGCTTTCCCAAGTAAGGTTGCGTCAAAGATAATTGGGTCTTCAAAATTTTGACTGCATTTTCATCAGTCAGATTCTTTAGTATTTGACAGCAAAAATAATTAAAAAAATATTGCATTAAAATTGTATTAAATTTTTAGCTTTTATGGAGACAGTCATATTTGGCTATGCTGCGACGAGTAAGTGGTTTAATATATGTAAATAATAGAAAGTTTTGATTATTAATTAATCCTTCATTATCCTATTCTGGAGTAGAAAAAAAAAGTTATTTTGGGACGAGGATTATTTCAGCTCACAAATAAAAGAAAAGCTTAAAAATCCCAGGCATAAGAGTTGGTCCAATTAAAATTGAGACTTCAGCCCCTCCCCTAACAATTTACTGGTTATGATGTGCGAAGTTAGAGATGAAATAATGATATACTTTCTCTAAATAATCACAAATTTTCACCAAGGAAGCAGCTCAGAGTTCAGTCTAATTGCATTAACGTCCCATTTTGAAGCATCAAGAGAGCTATTTATAAACGGATCTCGTAATTCTGAACAATGGACAGATGATGGGAAAGACACCTAAGCCAGCAGTTCCCTCTTCAAACTTACACACCACACCAGCGGGAGGGTAGACAGAGTCCAGCAGAGTGTAATAACATTATGAGTACCTATGAAAGGAATATCACGTTTAGAAGTAAAATAAACGATGTTGAAGATTTCAATTTGTTAAGGTATTTAGATAAAGCAGCAAACTTTCTATTCATTTTCAATAATAATAATTAAAAAAAACCCCAATATCATTATATATTTACGAAACTAAGCTTTCATTTTATTTACAAGATAAAAATGCATCCCACCAGTGCCCTAAGGCATTTCATAGATGAGGAACATGAATCAAAGGAAGAAGGTAAGAAAGCCTTTTCTCTTAACCAGCATTATTCAAAAACTGATAGATTGATATGTATTTTGGAAACGAATTGCTCACTGCAGTCAGACTGGCTGCTGGAAGTTTTGTATTTTTTCTCCCAGGCGAAGCACAAATGTGAACCAATTTCTCCTAAAAGTTTCCTAGGAAGGCAAGGCCCACCTCCACATACTGAAATTGAAATTCTACCTCAAGTGCTCCAAGGACACTTTGAGCAAAAGAAGATGCCCCACTTCCCCTTTATCAGTCCTTGACTCATAGATGGAAGTTGGTGGATACACTCGACGAAGTGGGATCAGAGCCACCATGAGATAACACTGCATTTTGAAGTATACTGTCTTGAATACGATGCTTATTTTTTACAAACATTTTTTACTTTGGTTGTTAGAGCGCTGCTCTCTGGTGGGCAAACTATATGTCAAAACCATGGTGTCAACAACCACCCATGTAATGGCACCCAATAAATAGATGTCAAGCCTGGAATGATGACCTTCTAGGTTGTAGCTACTGGAGAAGTTCAGTTCAATATATATTATTCGGTATTCAGCATAGGGAGTGGAGCTCTGTCAAGACCAGGATGTTTGCAAGCAGCTCAACTACCAGGAACAAAGAGTCAGTTGCTAACAACAAATACTTTTTTGAGTGAATTATGCTCATGTAGAGGCATAACTAGGGGTGATGTAATCCATTGCAATTTAGACCGAAAAATGGCAAATAGGAGAAAAACTTTATTACGCTTTAAAACTTTTGTCAAATATTCCTTTGACCTCAAGCATATGAGGACCGAAAAGTTTCCCACCCTTGGGGGGGGGGGAGCTTCCCCCTCAGGGTTGTTTGGTTAGTTTTTTTTAGATTTTTGCAAACCTACACATTTAATGCTAAAAGTGGCATAGATGAAAGTTGTAGAGCATAAAATTCTGCGTCGAATGAATATGAACACTATGTACTTTGTTGTAGTAGTACGATTACAAATTCTTATCAAAGTTGCAATGATTTTCCAATTTTCAAGGGAAAAAAAAAACCTTATTCTTACAATAGACGGCACATACAAACAAAGATGCTGTCTAAATAAAGTTTTTATGTAAAAGTATTCACTTTCGTAAGCACATACATATGTCGGTGAACCAATACGAGAGCGCTAGTGTGGTGTGGAAGTTAGGAGAGAGCGTACCAGTAGCCCATTGCAATTAGGTAAAATAGGAGAAAAAATTTATAAAGTTTTTAAATTTTGGTCAAACATTTCTTAGACATAAAGGAAATAAAAACTGAAAAGTTTCCTATTACGCGGGGCGGGGGGGAGCTTCCTCTCATCCCCCTCTGAAACTTCAAAAAAGAGAGACTATGAAAAGGTGATAACTTGCTTATAAAACAAGCTATTATGATTCTTTGTAAATATAAGTAATTAAGTTCTCAATAAATTATGACGATAGATTTAAGCTTGTATCTGGCATAATTTTCCTGTGAAAAAAACAGCAATATATATATATATATTTCTATAATATTTTTTAAAAATTTCCAATTAAATGTTTTAATTAACTTTCAAAAGTAATTGCAAAAAATAAATAGTATTTAGTTGAAAATATTCGAAACCCCCCACTATTAGATATATTTTATCACTGATGTTCTTAAAAGTCTATGTGGCCGAGTCAGTGACTTTTTTAACAGAAGACTGTAAATTAGAGTCTGGTCAGAA
Source organism: Araneus ventricosus (assembly GCA_013235015.1). Classification (NCBI taxonomy): domain Eukaryota; kingdom Metazoa; phylum Arthropoda; class Arachnida; order Araneae; family Araneidae; genus Araneus; species Araneus ventricosus. The sequence goes on along the minus strand of BGPR01000048.1, from coordinate 1,464,029 downwards.
GTCTCTGTACAATAGCGCTTAATGTTCTGTTCCAAAATGTATTCCCTTCGGCATATTTTGCGAACCTCAATTTTTTAAACTTTTTCCAGAAGTAGGTGTGGAGAAGGACTGTGTCAGAAGGAGGCACTACTTTCACAGTGCCTCCTTCTGACACAGTCTTTTTGCAAATGAAACAAACACTAGAGGACAACATTTAAATAAGTTTCTTACAGCATGAAACGCACAACTGTATCATGATCCACGTTAATAGAGACTGTACTACTACAATTAAATGCAGCTCATGATTTACATAAAGAAATGAGCCAGAATGCGCAGAATAGTGCTGTAGCTGCCGCCACACTTCCGCTATTCGTGAACTGTTTATGTGGGAGCTAGCATGATACATATCATGTGGCTGAAGCCTGTCAGGCGGCCAGACACTGTGCATACGGGCTTTTATTCAAGGTCAAAGACATGCATAATATCGCAGATGTACTAAGTAAATTAATAAATAAACTTTTGTTAATTTACTACTTTAACAAATAAAAAATAATTGAGAAACAACTATAATTTTGTGATTTACTATAATTTTTCACTCATAGAAATAAATTTCCGTAAGAAAAATATGGCCAACATGAGGCTACATATACTTAGAATATTTATGAAAATAATTTATTGCAGTTAAAAAATAAACTATGTTAATAATTGCTTTATAAGCTGGGTACGATCATTTTGTGCTTTGATAGTTTTTGCAAGTTCGAAGGGGTGGGCTTAGGAGAGGAAGCTCTCCCCTCAGGAATGGAAACATTACGGCTCCCGTTTCCTTGATGTCAGAAGAGTATTTGACCAAAGCTTCAAAACGTTATAAATTTTTCTTGCTGTTTTTAGGCCTAATTGCAATGGATTACTGGTACACTCTCTCCTAACTTCCACACCACACTAGCGCTCTGGTATTGGTACACCGACATACGTATGTGATTACAAATGTGAATACTTTCACATACAAACTTTATTTAGACAGTATCTTTGATTGTATGTGTCGTCTTTTGTAAAAATAATGAATTTTTTTTGAAAATCATGGCAACTTTGATAAGAGTCTGTAATCATACTACTGCAACAAAATATATAGTGTTTGTATTCATTTGACGCAGAGTTTTAAGCTCTACAACTTTGATCAATGCCATTTTTAACATTGAATGTATAGGTTTGGAGAATTCTAGGAAAAACTGACCAAACATCCCACTTCACTTCAGTTTTTCCCCCTGGGAGAAAGCTCCTCCCTGAAGAGTGGAAACTTTTAGGCTATCATATCCTTGAGTTCCAAGGAGTGTTTGACCAAAATTTAAAAACTCTATAAATTTTTTCTCCTATTTTACCTAATTGCAATGGAGGTCCTGACAAATTTTTAGGGAGGGAGCCCATTTTCCAGCATTGGAAGATAATATAGAAGCAGTCTTATGGGCCTAAGTGATTACAACACCTCTTATGGGCTTTCGGGTGGTAGTTTGCCAGTTGTGCCACCTTATAATTATACCACTGACTCTATGGATCTAGTTTGGTTATTCTTCTGTGATAAAGCAGTTACTCAGTTAACACAGAAATAAGAGCATACAGAGTTTTAAAATAATACATTGTCTTAAATTAACACATCGTTAACAATTAAATTTAGTAGGAAAAGCATTTTTTGAGAATACTTCACTTATAAGAAAATATATTGTTGATTTCCATTCTGTTGAAAATGTATTCCTAGGTTTTGAGAAACACTGATAATTTAAAAACTGATTACTTTCAAATTATTTACTTAAAATCATTAAATGTTGCCACCACAATGGAAAGTAAAATTTAAGGTAGATCAAAACAAATATTATATCTTGCAGAACATTAATACAGATCAGTTTTAGTAAATACATTAATTTTTATTGTATAAAATGTTTTATTTTATGGTGCTTCTTAACAGTGGAGTACAATTAATTTGCCTTTTTACATAAATAAAATCTGAACAGTAAAGAAGTTTATTCTTTAGGATAAGATATTAAGTTTTCTATAATCTGAATATGTTAAAATTCTGTTAAATCATATGGCTTCTGAAAATAAGGCTTCTTAAATAAAAAGTTTCGTACACATTTGTCTCATTTTCATTCCATTTCATCAACAAAAGAATTCTGAACCTCATCTATGAAGAACAATTTTTTTTTTCTTTTTGCAACCTGAAATATACCTATAAGTAGGAAACCAAGACAGGAAAATGAAGCATTCATTAATGACAACAACAAAAACAGCTGCACAAGCTTATTTTGTAAGGTTTTAATTAAATGGCTTTTTGCTTACTTCTATAGAATAATTAGACTAAGACCCTCGCTATCAGTGTTTCCATAACTCCCACAATGCAGGTTTGCGACCTCACATGGGGCCATAACTTATAGTTTGAGTCATTTTGATCAAAATCACCGACAAGCTATAATATTAACTGCAGTGCAATAAAAATACCATACATATAAAGAGTTTTACAAAATAAAATAAGCAATATAAATCATTTTTACAATATTTATTTATCTAAATTAAATTGAAAATTTTAAAAGTAAGCTTTTTCACTTTAAGGACAAATTTTATTCTATACAAAAAGAGATTATATTTTGTTTCAATCTTTTATCAACCATTATGCATGCTTAATGGTAATTTTTTTAAAACTCTTGAAATTTAAAAGTGACTTTTTAAGAACTGAAGTGAATTTTAAGAACTTGTATGTCCTTATAAAAGAATTTCCCTCATAAAGAGAAAGGTTGCTTTTGGACATTTTTTTCTTTTTTTTTGTGATTGTATGTATTTGAATTGAGAATGCTGGTTGAGAGGAAATATAATACAAAGATTAAATTATGAAGATATATGCATTTTAGTTAATCACAAATAAAAACCAGTAATTTTTCAGATTGTTGCAATAAAAACTTGACTGAAAGATAGATATTTTATAACAATTTTTCTTTTCTTCTACTTTACCTGTATGCATTGGTAATGTAACAGTATTAAAAAAAATGGTCTTTGTTGAGGAAGTTAATACTAAACAATGACAAAATTACAAATAATAGTTGAAACTCTTCATCTTTTTAAAAACTGATTTTCATGCTTTGAAAAAAAATGTAAGAAAGTTATCTATTATCTGACCATTAATTGTCAATCAATCATCTATCTATATAAGGATAGATAATTGATTGGCAGTTATGTTACCTATTGATTTTTTGCTCTCCTTCTAGCTAACAACTTTTTTTATTAAATAATTATCTATCCATATAAGGATAGATATATTGATTGGTTATCCCACAATTATAATTTAATTTTAAAGATTGCATTTTTGATTATTACTACAACAATTTAATTACAGATTTTAAGTAAATCTTTAATGTATTCCACAAATTAGAAAGAAAAAGAAATGTCAAACTTACAACATTGATTAGTATTGGCTGAGATTTAAATCCAGCAATTTAGAATAAGACAGAAAGATAATGCAGAAGTTCTTACACTTAAGAACTAGATAGTTTTAAAAACAATCCCTCTATAATAAATATTTCTTAAAATTTATGCATCAATCACACATGAATAAAATAGAACTGAAAAATTGTATATTATTTTTGGTTTCTAGAAGAAAAAAAAGAAATGTACCTACAATATAAAATTAATTTTCTTCTGTATTGGAAAGTTTCTAAAGTGGAGCTAGTTAAAAAGTATTATGCAAATTAGTAACGAAAACAAGGCAATACAGAATGCTTCATTAGAATCAGAATATTTCAACTTTCACATGGTTAGTAATTTTTGCCTTTACATTTAAAAGTATTGCCTGAAACTAATCTTCATCTACCTTAAAGTAAAAACTTTATAACAAGTGGCTTTTTACTTTTTTTTTTTCAAATTATATCAGTAATATCATTATTTTGTATCCTCAGATACAATAGTATTCTGTACACACAGAAGGCAAATACTATGTGAATTCTGACTAAGCACTTTCTATGATATGATGATAGAAACAAGCTTCATTCTATCCATTTCTCAGTTCATTCGTTTTATTGAATCTGAATAATCTCAGAAATCAGATAAAATATCTTTTTTTAAAAATTAAATAACACTACACATAAATCAAAGAATAGGCAGGTATTTCAACAAACTAATGCTGTTTCAACATTTTTATTGCATAGTTGATGGTAAATAAAATAAGTAAACAATGCACAGCTTTAATTAATCTTTTTTTAAGAAAAACAAAAAACGATTATGGAAAGTAATGTTTTCGTCCTGAGAAGTAAAGGCTGTTTAGATATAATGAAATTAATTACTTTAACCCAGAGACAGTATTTTTTCAATTATTCTTTTTTGTAAAAGATGATGAATTATATAATTGAATATTCATTTTAGTGAATGATTAAGATACTATGAAAATTGATACAAAAGCAATGGGTTTTTTTCTCTTAAACATGTTATCAGAGAAAATAACATTTAAATCAAAATTTGTATTACTTGACAATATTTTTAAAATATTGAATAATCTTTACACTATAGTTCAGAAATTTGATGCAATTTCAAGAAAATTAAGTGAGAAAACATTAAATAAATGATTAGACAGTTTCAATCACAGGGTATAAGGTAAATAAAACATTGTAAAAACACTATTTTACATAAATGGAAGATCAGCTTGAAAAATTTTGGTATAAAAATATAATAGATAAATGGAAGACAGAATAATTAATAAAAATCAAACACATTTGATAATGCATTTCAATTGAAATTTACATGTCTGAAAGAAAGAAAGAAATACTTGTGAAGGATTAGGTATTTCATAAATGTAAATGAATAAATATACACTCAATGTATAACATACATAAAATATTAATATTCTAAAGAGTAACATAGAATTTTGCTATTTCCAAATTTTAGATTTGTAGTGGGTGGTTTGAAGAGAATTTTGTACTCCATTGAAAATTTTCTCCAAAGAATCCAGCCTCGGAAATGTATGCTAAAATGAAAGAAAAAGGAATGTTAGAATACAAAGTGGTTTGAAATCAAATTTTAATAATTATTTAAAAAATTAACATTTTTGGTTCTGAAAGAACAATTTAAAAAAAAAATCAATTACATACGTTCAAAATGCATAATATCATTTCTAGAATCCCTATATTAACATCCGTGATCTGATTTAAAATAATTTTATTCTAAGCATACACATGGACATAAATATGAAATGAAAACCAGTTTTATTAGAATATTAAAAAGTAGAAATCTTTTATTTTACTTATAAATTAAAGACTGAAAAATATTAAATAATTTATTATTATAAATATTATGGAATCTTGAAATGAATTTTTTCTTGAAATCAATATCAGGTAGCATTATGCCTGCAGATTAAAAATTAAATCAGTCAATTAACTGATAATTAAGTTCTGAAAATATTTAAAAAGTATTGCCATTGAGAACACACAATGGGGTCAATTCACGGTCGCATGGCAGTTCAAAAATGACCACGGCAAACGAAAGTTAGATTCTGCGCAACTTTTGAGGGTATCTCCGTAACGTTGGTTTGTTGTTCATTTACTTCGCTACGATTGTATGATAGTTTTAAAGAATGTGATTTATATAGTTATATACAGGGTCCATACTATATAAATGATAGTAAAATTCAGGAGTTTCTAAGGATTTTTTCAGGAGTACAGTATAGAAAATTCAGGAGATAACGTGAAAAAAAATCAATTGTGGGGGAGAAGGAATTTATAAAATTGGTAAAAAAGTGTACTAAATATCAATTATCCCATCTTTCCCGATTGTGGTGACTCTACGCACGCGCAGTAGACTCTTTCGGCGCTAAATAAGGTCAGAAGTAAGAATTCCGGATTCTAGCAACTTTCTATCGATAAGGAAAAACAGAAACGACATATTTTTATGTTTTGTCATAATTTTATTTTTTGCTCTTCAATGGAATTTTTCAGGAGACAAAAAGAAATAGCAGGATAAAAAAACACAATTTTCAGGGCCTTTAGAAAAAAAAGCAAAATTCAGGGGTTTTTCAGGAATTTCAGGAGGAGTACGAACCTGTATATATTATGCTTCATATTTTCTAATTAGGACAATAAAATTTGTGCGATTTTTTTATATTTTTTCTGAACTTTAAGCGCTATTTACATCATTTTCTGATGAATTAAAGATTGCTTTCGCAATATCAAACAATCAATTTTCTGTTTGTTTGCACAATTAAGAGTATGTCTAATATGCATTACACTAACTTTATACAAGCTGATGATAAATTTTATTTGTAGATTTACACAAAAATAGCCCCAAATTGGAATTCTCCAGATTTTAAAAATTTTGCATGCTTCCTGCAGCTAACTTTTTCAAAATAGATAAAAATGTAAAATTATTGTCCTAGAAAGTTGTGTCTCCACAAGGTGAGTATTTTGATGCCCTACTTGTAGGGATCCATAGGCAATTTTGCAAGTTTATGTGAATTATCTGGCCTCGCCTTTTTAATTGCAGAGAAATGGGATTTGCTCATCTGCCATATCTCAACAAATTATTGCAGAAATTATTATTCTCACGTGTAAAAAGCTATTTGACAACAATAAATTGCTTAATGACTCATTTAATACTAGGTAAGCTGAAATTTTACTTAGAAATAGGCCCAAATTGGAATTCTCAAAATTTTGAGAATTTTCTACAGCTAACTTTTTCCAAAACAAATTAAAAATTTAAATTAATGCCATGGAAAGTTGTTTCTCCTCAAGATGAATGTTTTGATGTCCTGCTTATATGGGTCCAATGCTAATTTTTTCCCTCTAGGTGCCAGTTTATATGGATTTTCTAATTTGGCCTTTTTCAACATAGAAGCAAAGAAATGGCTTATGTGTCATATCTCAACAAATTACTACAAAATTATTATTCTCATTTGTAGTTAAGCTATGTGACCACAATAAATTGCTTAATGACTCATTTTCTACTAGATAAGGTGATTTTTTTTTACACATAAAGAGGAAAAAAATTGGAATTCTCAAAATAAAAAAAAAATAAATAAAAAAAAATGCATGTTGCTGCAGCTTACTTTTTCAAAACAGATAAAAAAGTTAAATTAATGCCCTAAGAAGTTGTGTTTCCACAAAATGAGTGTTTTAGTGCCCTGCTTATAGGGGTCCAAAGCTAATTTTAGTCTGTGGGTGTCAGATTACATGGGTTTTATAGCCTTTTTCAACGTAATAGCATGAGAATTGATTATACCAATACTCAACAAAATACTGCAAAATTATCATTCTCATGTGGATAAAAGCTATGTATTCTAGGTATTTTAAATATAAATAATAAGTTTTATTTGAAACCGAACCCAAATGTTAGTGCTAGTTTACACTTTATTATGCATATTTTTGCTGTTCTGTTACCTTTAATTACCATCTATGTAATTAAGGGATATACTTCATAACATAAATTAATATTTCTGCTCTTTACTAGTACTTTGTATTTTAATATTAAGAAAGCTTCAGTAAATTAGAAGGATGTGTATGAAAATAATACACACTAAAAAAAATAACATGGTATTTTAAAAGAAAAAACAAATGTTTTATTGTGTCAAGACAGACATTTTCAAAAAATTTATTAAAATTGGAAAACTGGTAATGGGGAAATCATAAGGTCTTGGAGGAAAAAAAGTATTCTGCACTGACCATAAAAATATTTATTTCCTTTTTATCGTATGTTATCATAGAAATTATCTACATTTGTAAAGAAAGAGTCCTATTTTTATTAACTGTTTTTGCAAAGAAAATTTGGCATTTATTTTCACTCCTATAGTGCTAGGAGAGATTGAAAATGATTCACACCAATTAACCACTAAATTACTTAAACAATTATGCTGAGTTTGTATTTTTTAAAAATGTGTTGCATGTATCTTGTATACAAGAAATAGAAAAACAATTAAAAGGACAAGTTGAAAATTTTGGTATCGAAATTATCAAAAAAATATTAAGTTAAGATAATTTTTTTTTCTCGATCAGTTAAAAAAGAAATACAGTAATTTGAATGAAAAAAACAAGTATTCTATAATACTGTTTATGTCAAAATAGACATTTTAAAAAAGAATTGAGTATTACTGAAAAATGGTTATGAGAGAACCATAGCATTCTGGAGGTAAAGTATTTCACACTTACAGAAATGTTTTATTTCATACCTATCGTATATTATTATAGAAATTATCTCCATTTGTAAATAAAGAGTCCTGTATTTATTAACAGTTAATATATTTTGACATTTATTTTCACTCCTAAACCACAGATATCAAAATGAATCGCACTTACCTCAGCACAAAATTGTGTAAAAGTACTGAGCAGTGTATGTACATACTTTTAATATTTATTTATTCATTATCAACATTTATGGAAGCATGAAAAACAATACTTCAAAATGGAGAAATAAAGTACATGGAATTACTATTAAGGTAAGACAGAAATATATTGAAAAATCATATTTATGAATGACAAAAAGAAAAAAAAAGTATTGATGCCTATCAGAGAAAAAAAAAAACATTATAAAAATTAAATATATTACTCTTTCAGTAAGAGACATAATTATGGGACGAGAATTATAACAATATTAGTCACTAATAGAAAATAAAAATTATTTTGCAAATAACTATTTAACAGTGATTAAAGGGCTATGAAAGTTACACAACATGCAAATAATAAAAAATATATAGAATTTAAATTGAGCAAACTTTCTGAACAGATAAACGAGTTCGAATAAGCATTCTGATAATAATCCTGAGTTGTCGGAATTCAAGAGCACACAAAACACAAAAATTAAATAAACATAGCTTCGTAACATGGAAGATGTTAACAACAGACCCCATAGGGAAAAGCGGTGTGGATTAGTGCTTAGATGACATGCACTGCTTCAGCCATTTTGTAGCTGTCACGTGGCTGTGAATTGACTCCATTGTGTAAAATTTCAGAATTCCAGAACACCAGGAAGCGAGCGAAAAAGCAAACAAAATTCCATCTTTGCAAACATGAAGCAAGCAATAAACCAGTCCATCAAATATTTCATCATAAAATAAGGAAAGGAAGTAATACTTGAAGACTCATCAAATTAACACTGCAAGGGCAACAAAATCTTAGTGGCACAGTATATTGCCACTGAAAGTGCAAAAAGTCATCAATCAAAAATTCAGTTTGGTTGAAATCCACTAGTTTCGGTAACTCTTTAAATCACCCACAGATACTAAGCAACCAACAACAAAAAGTGAGATGGTTGCTAAAGTAAAGAATGCAATGCATTCATAGTTAATTATTAACTGTTTAAAACTTAAACAAATTTTCATATTTGCCAGAGGATCCAAAGATTTTTTTTAATTATTATTTTCAAATCTTCATAGGTTATGTTTGCTCTCTTTATAATATCATATACCTCAACAGCCATCTTGCTTTCTGGAACTGGAAAGTTGGCATCCCATTGGTGATATGAAAGACTACCGACTATTGGATTTCAACCAAATTTTTGATTTATGACTTTTTGCACTTTTAGTGACAATATGTACCAGCTTGTAAGCAGAAATAAGAAAAAAAAAAAAAAAAAAAAAAACTGGTACAAAATTTGTTTGCCCATAAGGAAATGGTTCAAAATAAACAGGATTGATTTTTGAACATTTCAAAAGAAACTTAAAATAGATTTTGGCTACTACAGTCGGACCTCTATTTAACGAAGTCACTAAATCCCGAAAAAAAGTTCGTTATATGGAAAATTCGTTAAATAGAGATTCACCTTTTAAAATACTTTAAACTACGCAAAACAGATTTTAAATTCATAAACACTAAATATTATTAAAAAAGTAGTTAATCACACCTTTATTTTGTAAATTAATATATTTGTTTTATATATTTTACTCATCAAAAGGAAATCTGCAAGGAAAACAAGAATAATAAAAATATTGTCCGGGAATACACTGTATTTTGAATTAAAAAAAATAATTTTATATTAAAATTAATGAATTTTAGCATTTCATCATACGAAGGTTTGTTGATTTCTGCATCATGAACATCTCCATCTTCATCATATTTGTCTTCATCGCAATTCATTGCTGTTTTGTTTTTATTTTTCACACAGTCCACTTCAAAACTGCCTCATCCACATCTTCATAGACACATGCTTTTAAACGTTTTGAACAAGAATTCGATGAATCATAATTTTGTATCTTATCACGATTTTTTTATTATGGTTGATAAGCTGTTTGGAGGAATAGCAAATTTTAAAGCAATATCCTTTTTTTTTACACGCCTTTATCCACCTCATGAAGAATTAAATTTTTTTCTTTGATGCTCAAGCACTTTCGCTTCGACATTTTCCAGCTTCAAGGTCATTGATCAACATAAAATGTGTTAAAAGAAAGAATAAGTTTGAAATTTTTAGAAATATTTTGAGGAATAGGGAGAAAAAAATATTGGATCACAAGAAAAAGTTTGATAAATAGAGAATGCACTTCGATATTTGGAGGTTATTTTACGAAGAAATTCGCAAAACGTTCTTGGTTCCAAGAAAAAGTTCGCAACATAGAGAAATTCGCAAAATAGAGGTTCGTTAAATAGAGGTCCGACTGTATTTACATTCACACTACAATTTTAACTAAGTTTCTTCTTATTTAAATAAGGAATATAAAAGAAAAAAAATTACAAATAGTTATTAATGTAGTGTAATGAAATTTCAATCTTCAGTCTTATATTTCAAATACTGCAGCTAAATATGACCATCATTATTTTTAGATGTTCTGCATCTCAAGGCACAGACTGTAGGATTAAATGTGAACGATTGGAAATTAATCAATATTTGAAGCTGGCAAGAGAGTTCTTCAAAATATTTATGTACAACTAAACAACTTTTTGTTAATAGCTAGAAAAATTGTTTTTGATATAAAGAATGCCTATTTTTTTTTAGTTTGATGCTACAGCAGTAAAAAACTAAAGTTTTTGTCTGTTTGAGGACAGATGATTTCAGGGGCTAATAAAATTGTTTTAAACATGAGAGTATAATAAGAGTCATATGAAGTTTCCTACCCATTAATGCGATTTTATTTGCAACTGTATAGATAATACTCATGCAGAAGATAACTTTTAATATAAAGCTATAATTGACAAATAAATAAATTAAGGATTAAAACCAAGAACATAAAAAATAGTCTATTAACATATGATTTCTAAAATTAAAGCAAATAGAGTATAGTTTTTTTTAAAGGCAATTACTTTTTTTGCAAATATATTTGCATAACTATTCATGGTACAAACTCATATGTTAAAACAGCATCATCAACAACAAAAAAGATTAATGTGGTACATTTCTGTTACTTTTTAAAATCCGTAAGTTCTTCACTTCCTTTATTTAAAAAAATATTTCAGGGAAGAGTTACACAAATTTTCAACTAAAATTTATGTCACTCACCATTAAAATGCTTAATATATATGCTTATACATAATATGGATCAAATCAAACTAGGGGGTTACACCACCTGATCGATCTGCTCCCCAAGAATCATGTGATTTTGGGATCACTATGCGATCCCAGATCGTTTCACTCGTTCGCCATACAGTTATGCATTTCTACTAGTAATAGGAAATTATAAATACATTAATTACTGAAAGTAAATTTAAATTATCTGAAATTCCATGAACTCCCAAAATTAATTTTTCATCAATTACTAAAATTAAAAATGTTCTGGTAGTTCAGAGATATCAGAAATCAGTAATTTAAAATTTCTTTCCATACACAATTGACAATATCTTCAACAGTTTTATTTGCCATAACTTAATTCCACCTAAATTTTAACCATGCCCTATTTTCAATGAAATGTTGCTAAGAACAGCTTTCCCAAATGTATTTACACTTGCTCCAAATATTATTTAGCCAAGAAGGATATACCTTTTCTCTCTGGGCAGTTATTTATGTATTAAACCTCAGAAAATTTAAGTTTTCAAGAGATGCTATAACCCATTTTACTACCTTTTACTTAAAAAAGGACCATTTAAAGAGAACATGCTCATATTAACTATTTAAAATTGAAACCATAACAATTATGCATTTTTTGCCTTTTAAAATTGATAAGATCTTAAGTTTACTCATGTTATGTTGCTCAGAAAAATTCCTCACATGTATACAGACTCACCCCAGTTACAATTTAGTCAAGGAAGGTGAAACTATTTTCTCTGGGTAGTCACTTATGTTTTTTAAAACTTGGAAAATATGAGTAATCGAAAGATGAAATAGCCCATTCCACAACCTTTTAACTAAAAAGGACATATTAAGGAGACGTTCATTCATTTGCCTAATCGGAACTGCAAGACTTAAACTTATATTGCTCAAATTATTTAACTCAAAAAAAAAAAAAAAAAATGTTGTCGTAGACTTTCTGCCACTGTAAACGAACCAAACTTTTGAGCTATTGCCAAATGGTAAATAAGAAATTAGAATCTTTTTTTGTCGCTAGATAAGAGAATGATATATATAGATTCTATTTAATTTGAATTATTTATGCTCAACTTTATATTTCATTTCACAAGTTAATAATAATGAGCAGAGAATTAATGAATGAATATTACTATGTTATATAACATGTTGCATATTAAAACAGCATAAATAGTCAATAAAATGAAGAAGTATTAGCAATATAAAGCATAACAATAGGTTAATTCACCCTAAATCAGTAGAATAAACATTCTGTACTAGAGTTAATGACCACTCCACTTGGCAGTATGTGGAAATTTACAAGCAGAAGATTGAATTGCAGATAGATGATGCAGATAGAGACTTCCATGGAATTGTACTACTTTTGTTTGAAATATATAATTTCATTACACAGAGTACTGATCAATGAAGTTTAAAACTGAATTCTGATTAAATATACCAGTCAAATTTAAATACTTTAGAATTACATTTGGGACTACTTAACTGGACATAATACATTGTTAAGGTTTTCCCACACAGTCAACTTGAGCTGTTAATGACTATAGTATTATCTAGGAAATACAGAGACAGAATCACCCAACTTCTGTGTGTGTGTCCATGAGAGAGAATGGGCAAAACAAACAAATAAATAAAGAACAACAAAAAATCCCCACTTATCTTCCTAACAAGAATAAAAACATATTGCACTAAATGTTACATATGCGCTAAATAATTTCAATGAAAAATTTCTGCATTCAAATGCTTCATATTATTAAAGTAATTAAAATTTGACAAGAAGCCAATATGGATTGAATAACATAGATAAAAATCAAAGTATATCTCAGTGCTTTGAAACAACTTTTTAAATATGCTCATGTTATTTTTAATTGCATTGTTATTTCATTTAAAATTTTTATACAATATATACATATATTTTTTAAAATAAAAAGTGACAAATTATCTATAAAAAATAGCATTTCAGTTGCATAGGTTGATTTGACCCATTTAACTGACATATGCTTCTTTTCGGAAGTGGAATCATATTGGATGACATTCATATCAAAAGAAAAAAATACTATAACTAATCATGCTATCTTCTTGCAGTGAATTTATAATTATTTTCATTTTTTCTCTTACTTAAATAAATTACAGCTGAGTGTGAGAATCATTGATATTCATTACATAAAGCTGTTATCCTATAAAAATAAGTTTTATTTACAGAAGAAAAAATTTGGACTCGGTTATGCAATTAAGAGCTAAAAATTGTCATGGATTTTAGACTGACTTTTGCAAATAGAACTTAAGTACGAATAATATGAAGCTTGTACTTGCTTGTTAATAATACAAAGTTTGCTGTGCAAAATAAAACATTATGCATTCATCTCTGTTAGCCTCTTGTAGCAAATATATAATTAGATATCTATTTTAAAAAGATATTTTACTCTTAAAATTATTACTAAATGTAAGTAAGTTATGAATAACAGACTAATCATATGTGTAAATGGATTGGGGAAGGGAAAAAAAGTTCTTACATCGTACAATTAAATTAAATGCCATCTTAATTTAAGTTTCAGAGCAATAAAAATTAATTTTTCCCATTGGGGAGAATCTTGGAACACAATTTTTCAGTTTAATCAGAGCTGTAAGCATTTGATAGTCTAATCAACACACACACACAATTTCAAGATATTACAATAAATAAATAAAATATTTGAAAAAAGAAACACATACTTGGAATAAAGGAATAATATGACTCATTTTAAGAGGTTCTTTGATGTCCCTCAACAGAACAGCCAAATAAAATATTATTCTATGCTGGAAAACAAAACAAAACAAAACAAAAAAAAACTGTACAATTAACTAGTTTTATAATAACTGACAATTATACACATACACAGAGGGTAAAAATTGTGGAGGATAAAAGATAGATAAAAAAAAAATGTATAAATTCTGCAATTATATCATATACTTAGATTATATTGAAACTCAGCAATAATGAAACACATTTTTTAGTGTAAACATATAGTAGTATATAATAACACCAACATTAATTTTAAAATGCACACCTATTAAAAAGCATGCATACAAATGTAAAGCCTTTTTGTATTACTGAAAGAGAAGAAATTCAAACACCTTACTATTTAATAAAATAATTTTTCAAATTTCGTATAAAATTTCCTAATAGATCAGTTTTGCAACAGATGCAAGAAGGGTACTCAAAGGAATTCTTCTAAAATATTTTTTTTTAGAATAATTGTTTTTACAATATGTAGTTATATAATAGTTATGTGCCCCTAAAACAGTATAACTTTTTGATACATATAGTAGTTTCCATTATCCAACATAAATATTGTCAATGTGGAATTAGTGAAAATATCAGATAATAGGGGGAAAAAAAAAGAGGGCAAACTTTTATGTTAAAAAACCCTGTACCATACAGTAAAAATGCCTTTCATAATATACTAGATTTCAAGGTAAAAATTGAAGTTAAATAACCATCAAACTAATCATTTTAGACTATCTTAAGAAAAAGCCAAACTACATTAAAATGAATCTATAAAGACAAAACAATCATGCTATTTTTTAAAAAAATAAGATAATAAATTGCTCCCCTAAAGTTTGTTATTTTCTAGTTGCTATATCACATCTTTAAAAAGAATCACATTCATTCTTATTGCTGTTAAATGCACTTCCGGGCTGCTTTAACAGTATGCAGTCCATCCTCATGCTATTTTAACACCACTGGTCTCACTTGGATGTATTTCAAACTTATCCAGGAATTGTTCAAAACATGGACTACTTTATCACCTGTCACTTCATGCTGTACATCAGTTATATACCTCACATCCAGGGATTTGCTGTAGTAACAGAACTGTTTCACTATTGCAGATTTTGGGTTATTAAAAATAACAATGATAATCACTGCCACAGAAGTCTAAACAGCTTGGAGTCTCCAACACCCTTAACGATTTGGCCCTTCCAGTATCGCATGTCTGCCTGCATTTGAAATCCCGCAAATAATGGAACAAATTCCCATCAAAGAATAGTGAAAATAACAGAATTCCTTTTTTCTATTTATGATTCTTAATTACTTTAGAACCAATCTCTATTAAAGCAGAATGTACCATAGCAAGGCTGTAACAACACAAATTGCATGACTGCCGGGGGGTCACATGCATATATTTATTCTAAAATTATTTTTGTTTTATTTATAGAGTTGGATAAAGAAATAAAAATAAGTAATCAAAGGAAGAACCTGAAAGAAAACCCTTTTTGTATTTAGGTAATGTGATATTGGTACATTTTATATAATATTCTGTAAAAAGCAACTCCTTAAAAAAATAGTTTAAAACGATTCATTACATTTAAGACTATAGTAAAGTTTAACAACTGTAATAAAATAAGTTCAAAAGTTGCCAATTTATCTCAGAAATACATTCCTCAACAAAATCCAAATAAATTGCTCACAATTTAAAACTTATTTAAACATATATACATGGGTTCAATGCAATCTCAAAGTAAAGACGAACAAGCAGACATTTCCATTACAAATAAGCGACATGTAAAAAAGATATAATTTATAAACAAATGTCAAAAATATTCAGCAGGATATTTAACTCACCATGTACATTCCTTCATTTATAACGACATCATATATATTTTGATTAAATATAAATTGGGATTCTTTTCGGCCAGTTACAAAAGTAGTAGTTAATTGAAGACCAAGTGAAGCAATCACCAATAATGATTCTATAAAAAAGACAAGCAAATTGTTTAGAGAAATAGTTTAATAAAGAGAACAAATCACTAAAAATGACTCAATAACAAAAACAAGCAAATCGTTTAGAGAAATAGTGTAATAAAGAGAGCAAATTGAAAGCATTTTTTTTTATGTATTTACTCAGATAAATTAAGATTTTTTTTTTTTCACTTTAGGTGTACTTTTTCAACTAGCCACCCTTAGCGACCAGTTTGTTAGCCCAGAATAATGGCTTTCCTGATTGTTAAACAACTACTACACAGGATGTACAATTATTTAAAATTTTTACTTTTGTAGTTTATAAGACTAGAAAATATGAATTTACTGAAAATACAAATTTGAATGAAAAATTTAGAAATGAATCACATTTTTCTAAATCTTCTTAAGAAAATATATATTTTAATATTCAGCATTTGTAACACATTGTCTGTGCACGGCCACATTTAACGGCAGCAAATTATTTGATAAGAAAAACTGCAAAATAGCTAGGTCATTTGATATTATTTCTGTTGTTAATATCCCTATATCTTAACTACTACAAAGCCTACGGCGATGAATAAGGTAATTTTGGATGAGATTTTATATCGACTGCTGACATGGATCTGGACATACTCTGTGTATGTGCAAACAACATGAATGCACAGCTTATTTTGCAAAGCTTAAATATATACAAATATATCACGTATCTTAATTTGACTTTGGCCGAAATGCTTTTGGGCAGGGGGAGGTAAAATGTGTGAAATTTTCATTTGGGTTTACTAAAACAGTATCAAGAAAATTGTTAAAAATTATCAGTTAGACTTAAAAACATGGTACGGTCTTGTTATAAAACTTTTGACAACTTATAGATTTTACCCATGTGAATTCTAAGCTAAATTTGGCAGTTAATAGCTTAAAAAAATCTTCATATTCAGCAGCTGTACTGTGTTTTTAAGTTTAACCAAAATATTATTTTAAAAGGCTTAACTGTCTGAATTTTGAAAATAAAACATTTTGTGAAGAGTAAAAGTTTCTTTCCATTTTTTTTCTTAGTCAAAATATCTAAAAGAAAATTAATTTGAATTATAATGAAATTAAAAATTTGTTATCAGAAAGCAAACAAACAAAAAAACTTGTTTTTTGATAAAGAAAAGTCGTCTTTAATGGCTTCATAAAATAATGAGAAATCAAAAACTGAGTGTTGCCAAATGATTATATTAGATGTACAAATATTTGATAAAAGTTTAAAAATGATTCCTAGTATATATGTATTTTAAATGAAGCATATCCGATACTTTTTAATCAATCGTATTGTGCAACAATAATTTGTGTGAAAGATAAAACTTTATCTTGTGTATAATGAATAATCTAGTAGAAATAGCACCAGTACAAAACTTTGAAAAACTCTGGATTTCATACAATGTGAAGTGGCAAATCTTAAAAAATACATTTTCAAAAATTTGTTAAAATTATGAAAAAAAATCATACCGCAATAAAAGTGGCATCATTTAAGTGGCATTTTTAAGCTTTAAAATGGTGCGAAAATAATTATTGTGCAATAATAGTTTAGGAAGATATCGTGGGAAAACGTCAAAATTTTGCTTAATTAATAATTAAAATTTTAATTAATTTTTTGACTTAGAAAAGTTCGCAGAGATCTTCCATTTGTCTTGACGGTCACATGTGCCAAATTTCATCATGATTGGACAAAAACTGTGGATTTGTATAGAAGACACACACACAAACTTTCATCTTTATATATATAGATGAACTCTTAATAAAACAATGTATATTTCACAATAATTTAAACAGAATGTAAAATTATTAGAATAGTTGAAAACTACTCATAGGTAAAAAAACAAAGAAAAATAAAGTCGAAGATAATTATTCAAATTAAAAAGTAGAAGAGCATAAGATTCACCACTTTCATTGCGGTATTTAATATTTAAATTTTTGCAGTAATTGTATATCAGTTTATAGACCAAATTAATGAAAATACCTTGTTTCACTTTAAGATGTAATTTAAGAATAAGGACTACACATAAAATGAAGAGAAAAACACCTAAGAAGTTTGCATCCTGAAATAAAAAAATAATATATTTTCAATAAAAAATGATGAAATTGCAATATATACATACATACATATATAAAGTTTATTTACATATGATGATCAGTACATATTTTAAAATATACTCAAATGTCTTTTTTCCTTGTTCTGTCAAAGAGTTATGAAAATAGTCTCTTAGATATGCACTATTTATAATATAGATTTAAGGCAGTAGCACAAAAATAAAAACTTCCATTAAAGTATCTTAATTTGTAAAATAATATTTAGAACAGCAGCGATTCCATTTAAATTTTTTATAAAACCAAAATATGTGTTATTTATTAAATTCTCGTCAGTTTGCTTAAACGAAAGAATGCGAGGAGCATGAAAGCCTGTGGAGAAGATTCACAATAACATAAATTGCATAAAAACATATGTAAATAAAAAAGAATATGGATTTGAATCACACAGAGTAGAATTCGGAACAAAACATTAATTTAGTATTAATAAAGAACAGTACAACCCAGGTTAACTGAACTAAAGGGGGGGGGGGAGAGGTTTCATATATCAATTTTTCAGTTAAGCCATGAACATTTATTACTATTTTGTATCTAAATGGATAATTATTTCTGAAATGTTTTCAGTGTAAAATGAATTTAAAACTGTCTTTGCAAGTTACACTTATGTTCTTAACAAAAGTTAACCTTCCTATAGGAGCAATATATCCACTGGCGAGTTCAGGCGCAAAGTGCCTGACAAGCACAGGTAGACAATATCATAATTAATATTGTTAATACCCATTAATTTTAATTTTAGCATTCTAAAATTATCCATTGACTTTCTTGATGTGGGTATATCATTGAAAAAAAAGTCTTGCCTTCGTGACTATTTTCATGTAGTACAGTATGCGTTTTTTGGATTTGCGATTTTAGAGGCATTTCAGATAACCCGGGTTTTGGTTAACCAGGCTTTTAATTTATATATATCCAAAGTATGTAAATGCATTATTAACATAAGTACTAACAGTTATTTACAGCACAACCATAAAGAGAATTTGTACCAGCTAGTTGTGCACACTTTGATGCCACAGAAGCCAGTTCTAGTCATGCTGCACTTGTTTCAGGTTTCATCACACTAGAGGATAGGGAAAGTTGTTTTAAAGAGCGAGCATGTTAATTCCCCTCATTTGAAACATGTTTTAACTCCAACAGTGCTATCACTAAGGAGTATAAAAGCTGTTTGAATCAATCAGGTTTGACTATGATGGTAACATTCATTGTCATGTTAATCACCATATGAATTAAATATGATTCATATGGCAATCAAATACGATTCATACCTACTATATAATCAGACGACCCCTCCTTTACTGTAGTTAAGAGGTAGCAACTAATTAGATAGATGGTTCAAATTTCAGATGCGATTCAGATTAAAGAATGAGGAGTTAATTTGTTAGCTTTATAAATACACACCTTATCCACAAGACTGATACAGTTTAATACTAAACAATTTTCAAGAATCATAAAACTACTAAAATTTGTAAAACATCTGGGATTTGATGAGCAAAAATGATCCACTGTTTTTGAACAGTTTCTAAGTCTAAGATGTAACTTAATCACTCAATTGTTTTGTTTGTGTGTCACACGTACACAAAATTATTGTATTTTAAAACTTGTATATTAAGTCATTCATAGACATTATAATTCAATAAATTAAGACAGAATCCATTATGGATTCTAAATGTTCGATAGACTCTTAGTTGACACAAAATGGCAAAACATTCCCAAAATGTAAGCTGACCAACCTTAATACAATAAAAAGGAAGACACAAATAAATTGAAGAAAAAAAATTGTAAACAAAAGAAACATTTGATTCATAGCAACTATAATACAGAATGCACTACAATATTTTATATTGTAATCATGCATACATGCCTGTCATTTTTTAAAAAAATGAGTGCAATGGATCGTCTCGGCATCGATCGAATACAGAGATTTACAGATTAGTCTTCAAATATCAAAAGAAGGACACTTTTTTGAGGGAGGGCAGAACTTCCAAAAGAAAGACCGTCTTCTTTAAAGGAGGATGATTGGTCACCTTACAAAATGAAAAGTAACATCCAATTCGATAGTAGAGAAAAAGCAGTTAATGGGATAATACAAGTTTCTGCGGGAATTCTTAAAATATTTGTTTCTCAAGTTTTCATGATTTATATAAAAAAAACAGTCTTCATTTCAAACTGAAAATCAAATTAAATTATACAAGCAAAAATGACTGAAATAAAAATTCATAATTATTTTACATAGCTAATTAAAAATGTCAAAAATATACTTACCGTGTTATAAAATTCGCAGTAAAATGCAAGTGAACTGAAGATGGTCATAAATATGAGCCATCTTTTAAAACTAAATGCTTCTTTCGATATCACATATTCTTTACAGTCAGTCAAATGGTCATGAGTTATTGCATAGAATTTAAGTGGATTGCCATAGATGTCTTGTGTTTGTCTTTCTATGGTATTTGATCTTGTCTGTTGGCACATATTAGTTCTGTATGCTTTCTAGTCATGAATGTCAGCTTACTTTTCTTGGAACTGCAGAAATTGAAAAGATAATAAATAAATGTTTAATAAAATTTTTTTGAAGAAACATTTTTACAAAAAAATTATAAAAATATAGATAAATACAAGCATTACCATTTAATCACCACCATTACTTTCAACCGTTCTCAAAAATATTTCCATTTTTATTCCTACTGCAATTAAAAGTAAAGCTACATTTATTTAAACATCATTTTAATACACAATACAAAAAGAACTGTTTGAAATGTGTGTGTGTTTTGAAAACCTAATTCTTTATCTAGGGTTTTTTGTTTCTTTTTTTGCAACATCAATTGATATGCTTAAAAGTTTCAAAATTTTGACCCAATAGTTATTTTGTCGGTATTCTTGAATGAAGTGACGATTTCATTTACAAGAAGATTTTTTTCATTATCAATTTTGGATACATAATGAAATTTTCAGTTTAACAGATGGGTGAAAGCCTTTTATTGAGTTAATGAAATTAAAATAGATTACCCAATTAATGCCCAGCATCCTATCTATAGGGCAGTTACGTTTCACTTTTGTGGCTGAACCAAATGCATTCTATTTTTTCTTTGTTTATAAAGTCAATAGGTATTACCAAAATCCTAAACAGTTCACAACAGGCATATACCATCAGCTAGCCAGATTTTGAAGTCAAAATGTCATCATTTAGAAATTTTTTCCCATGATTTACTTTTGAGGTAATGCAAGGAATTATAAAGCGATTTGTTATCTTTTGATATTTTACTATTTTTTTTAATGTTTAATATTTCTATAAAAAAAAGTTTTTGAAAATGATTTTGTCAATTTATATATTTTTTTGTAAAAAAGACCCAGCAAATTTTTTTCTCCGAATTTAATTTTACTTCACAGTTAACTTAATCTTAGCATTTTAAATATAATTTAATAAATCTATGCTTTAAATTAATTTGGACATTAATGAGTTAAGTAAATATGTAAGGTCTAAAATCAACAAAACATACTATTGAAACCATATTTTTTGAAAAGTTTTAATAATATTGTATCCATTTTTTTTACCTTTTATTGCATCTTAAATCAAAATTCCTTCAATTTGCAGCCTCATTTTATATATATTTCACATATAACACTACGCAAAATGTTTTTCATGATTTCAAATGTACCATATACTTAAAACTACAAGAGGAATATTAAACAATAATCGATGTTAAATGTAGATCAGAGTTTAGAAGCCATGTCATAAATAAATATAAATATATATATATTTGTTTTTTCAATAGTCTGTTTTGGTTAATTTTCAATAGCTTTCTAGTAGTCTTACTCTTAACACTTTTATTAAATAGTCTTTTTTTTAAAAAAAGTCAAGGCCTTTAAACAAAACTGCTTATTGGGAGTTGCTTCAAAGGTTATTCATCATTTAAAGTATTACAAAATATTATAGCAGCAGCAGTTGAATTTTATTAAATAAATGTCTAGTTTTAAGCTAGCTTAATTAAGGTTGAACATGGAATCAGATATTTATATTATATAAAGAAAACAGAAACTTCATCAGATGAACTTATTAAATTTTATTTTAAATTGACAATCAACTTCACACTTAAAATATTAAAAGAAAAATAATTAAATCTCTATGAATAAGCTCCTGTTCATTAAATGAGGAGAATGGGGAAAAAAATAAATTATTGAATTTTTTTTTTTTATTGTTGGGATACAAACCTTCTATTATTGAAGTAAATTTTATGAAGAATTATCTCTCTGGAAGTAAAACAATTTATGCTGCATTATTAGTATAATTTTAGAACATTCCTTTTTCTATACTGAATATAACATACAATTAAGCAACATTCACTGAATTTCATTTTGAATTTTCATTTTGATTATACTACATATAATTTTGTATATACTTTTTTTTACATAAATGAATGCATTTAAACTTGAATATTATTTTGTTTTATATATTACTCTCCCCTTTAGAAAAGTTAAAAATATTTTCATCAAATAAATATGCTGATATTCAGCTAATTATAGTGGGAAAAGAAAGTTACAGTGAGTGTAGTGATATAGGCTTGATAATTATAACTCTGTACAGTATTTTAAACAATATAACAAAATTTTTAAACAAAATATTGTAATAATATAATCATAGTGTAAAGATTATAATCAATTAAATATAGTTATACAAGAAATAAATATATAATAATAATAAAAGTTGTTTGTCGTAAGAGAAATGTAAAGTGAATAAAGAATTGAAAACATGCATGTTTACTTAAAGAAAATTTTAATTGCATAAAGGATTTGTAGGAAACAAAAAAAAAAAAAAACTTTTCAAAAAAATTTGTAGAAAAATAACATCAAAACATATCTACTGAATGACAGTACAGTTTTAACGATAATTTTTTAATAAATATAACTAAGTAACCAACTTGAAATTACTTTAAGTTATAATTTTGAGTCGTAGAAATAAAACTCATTTCATAGAAAAATACATCAAACAAGGACATTGTTGCTTGTTTTTCTAACACAGCCTGAATCATTTCAGAATACTATATACATTAATGATAATAGATTTAATGCATAACAGTTGAACAATTATGATTTAAATATAACTCTTCTAATACATCAAAAGAAAAATAACAAATGAGAAAAACTTTGATGTGTTATAATTTGCACATATTTAAAAAAATAATTTAAAAAAGTATAAATCATTAGGCGATTTTGTTTAAATTTTTGAATAATTATACAGAAATAGAATGAATGTTATAAATTTTTTGGTCTGTTCGTGGTTCCAAAAGTTTGTTTTTATTAAGAGATTCCAAAATCTGTCAAAGAATCTATTTGTAAACAAACAGTAGGCTGAAAAATCATAAACAGGAAATCCGGCAACAATCGTTTTTCAAGAACCGTTTCTTTTTGCGTAAACTTTTGAAATGGGGAGGTAGTTATTTAGAATTGTGTTCTACCGAATAATATCTATCATGAAAAATTCAATATTTCAGTAGAAAACATCAGAAATATGTAGTGAGAATCTAATTACAGAAAATTCAA
Source organism: Araneus ventricosus (assembly GCA_013235015.1). Lineage (NCBI taxonomy): Eukaryota > Metazoa > Arthropoda > Arachnida > Araneae > Araneidae > Araneus > Araneus ventricosus. The sequence continues at coordinate 1,440,214 of BGPR01000048.1, read as the reverse complement.
CCGGGACTTGTAAAAGCGTCTCGCCATAAATGACTTTGAATTACTATCACAGATAACGACTAAATTAAATGTCACACATACATAAAAAGTAATTACATGGAAGTTCACTAAAACGGCGGGTGAGATAGATATAAAAATAAACGTACTTCTCCACATTTCTTGTTTCACTGTTCCCTTGGTAACAAGGTAACGGTTGTGTTGTTCCGCTCGACCAGATCCTCCAAGAGAAACTATGGATTTAGTTTCATATTTGGCGTAAATTTAGAACTGGCTAGTACGACAGCGTCATGGCAGATGAACAACTGGAGTGGGTTTTTGATTCGTTGGTGGAATTTTTGAGAGGACCAATATGGAATATTCCTGTTTTAACATTTATTGAACAAAAATCTGTAGGTAAGAATTTTTTTAGAACCCCTTTAAAGAGACATCGGGAATTTTTAAAATCTGAGTAATATTTAACTGATTTTTTTAAAAAGTGAGATAAATGCCATTTAATTTCTCACAGTAAAAGTTTTGGGATCATTACAGTACTTCCATTAAATTTTCTTTCACTTTTTTGGATTAAATAGCATTTATGTTAACATTTTTGTCTGGCAGGTATTCTGTTTCGAAATGTATTTCGGAAGTTCTAAAATGTCATCATAAATTAATGAAGAAATCATTTTGGCATCTGATCAAAATTATAGTGCAAGTCATTCCGTTGGCTGTGAATATTGGATTCGAATCTCGTTAAGACTGAAGCCATTGCATCACTTTTTACAATGCCTTTTAAATTGGCGTCAATTTTAATTCATTGTTTTCAAATTGTGTTCTCCATGATAAAACTATGTTACATAATTTATGAATTTTGTTGCCTAGGAATAGGAGCTCCAAATTATAAACATACAATTACATAAGTGTGTTTTTTAATAAATGCAAATGGATTCTAATGATAAGAAAGAAAAAAAGAACATATTAAAATGTTAAAAAAAATCCATTTTAGAAGAAAACGGCGAAACGAAAGAAATAATATGGGCCAGTAATAGAACAAATAAAATTTCTGCTTAATGATAACTCTTATAACAGTTCAGCTTAGTTATATAAAAGTCCTTTTTGAAGAAACTCGAGACCCATTTTGAAAGAAGCCGTGATGAAATGATGACAACGACTTCCGAAGCGCCATTGCTATCTCCAAACTTCTAAGCCACTCCAGCTGTAAATACATGGCAAATATTTTTTGTAATCGGGTCTCGAATCTAAAGCCCTCCGCACCCAAAGTCGATACTTTGCTATTAGCCACCTTAGTCCAACTCTTGTTATAGAAAAAAAAATTATAAATTTATAAAGATGCAATAAAATGTACTGCCCTGTTAGCACATATACTGTAGATATTTTTACGATTTTGTTCGATATTATGAATGCTGCGCAATATTTTGAAGATATTGTGGCAATTTTTAGCCCGGTGATTTAGAACATCTCGCGCTATTTAGGTACTTTTCAGTATTTAGTTATTTTAAGACTCACCTTAAACCAGTCTTAGAGAAAACAGCTTTGATTTGAACATGAAAACTACTAAATGAATTCTTTTATGAATGACTATTTATTTGTTGTACAACTAGATAAAATTATTCATTATAAAGACCCTACAATATGGCGAAATTTTAGAATTTCAATATCATGGTCTTTATGTAAGACTATGAAGTGGCTTAGGAATTTTGGAAGGCAGATAGAATAATTTAATTTTCTTTTCTGTTTATGCGTGCTTATGAAATTTCATTTCTATTTTAATTCAAAATGTGGAATACAATTTTTAGTTACCCTACAAAATTATTTAAATAGGTCAATCATGCGACAAATTTTCAATGTAAAAATTACGAAGGAAACATTAAATTTATTTAACATTGTTTCTTTTTGTCTAAAATTTGTTCCAAGATAATGAAAATGGTAAACGACGTAAATAATAATAATGAAAAAAAAATCCTGCAAATCACATGACACTTTTAATTCTAGGTTGGAATTTTAATTTTTGAGTTGTATGAATATCATATTTCAGCACTTCAGATGATGAATACTAATTGTGCAAAAAAACGTTTCAAACAAACTGGTATACACAGTAAAAAAATCATTATTATAAAAAAGACTGAGTTTTAAAGCTAAAACCTGGCATGTTTCTTAGAAACCAGTAGAATACTTCTTTTAAATTCGTAATATTCTCCCATATATGAGCGCCCGCCCTTTCAGAGACCCTATCATTTTTGATATCCTCATGTCGATGCACCTGTTGCATCTACCTTATGGTTGTCATATAAATACATTTTCTATGATGCATATCTGCTTAATTGTGAAGAAAAGATGCTTAGAGAAACGAATTAAATTAAATAATAAATTAGTAGAAAAAATACAAAGAACATTTTTGTTCTGAAATAAAATATTATACAAAACTGTACTCTTTCATTTTATAGAAATTAAAATGCAGTGAAACATCTCTTTTGCGGCTACCCTTCGTTCCAAGGAAAATTGGCCGCTCTAATTTTTTTTAAAGACCTTTTAAAACAACGCTTTTACAAATGCATTAAAAAAGAAAATAATAATTTTTTCTAAAAAAATCTGAAGGTCAGAACAAAAATCGTAAAAGCGTAAGGCGCTAAAAACAATAGGAGAAAGATATGAAACCACAATGTTTGTCATCAGAAACGAAATGTTATTAAACATTCATCACATAAAATATATTATAAATGTGATTACAATTCTAATTTACTTACAGCTTTTCTACAGGCCCCTCACGATTTCCGATTTTTGTTTTGACCTCCAAATTTTTGAGAAAAAATTATTTTTTTAATGCATTGGATAAAGCATTTTTAAAAAATATTTATTATTTTTAGTGAAACATTTAAATTACTGTGTAAAGTATTTTAGTTCTCAAAAATACTATAGATTGCGCCACTGAAACCTACCGAGTGCAAACGCAATTTTGAGAATTCTTTTTTAGAAATTGATAATTGAGAGCTCTAAAATTATTAAAATATTGCATTGTCATCAAGACTCAATAAATATACAAAATTTCAGAACTCTAGTGCGTTAAGAAGTGAGTGAAAAATCGATCACAAAATTCCTACCTTACATACATGAAACATTTCGAACTTAGTAAAAGCGTTTAATAATTCCTTATTTCTGACAAAGTGAATTTTAAGAAGCGTCTAAAGAAAAGTGTTTTACTCGAAAATTTCTAATTTTTTTTCACGAAAAAAGATAAAATTTGTGTTTGCCTAAATCTTCCAGCTTTTCGAAGATAACTTTTTAAATTTTATTTTTTAATTGGAAAAGTAAATCCCTAATCATTTCGTCGGTAATTATTGAAAAATTGACGATAATATCAAATGCCCTGCTATACGCTAGAAATCGATTTCGTTTTTAACAAAACTCGCTTAGAAATCGTTCAGGATTGAAATGCTATGCTTGTGTCGAAGGTGACTTCTTGCTTTGTGTTTAGTAACCATAGCCCCTTGAATGCCGAGATGGGACATTTCGAAGTTAACTATTCTCTTCAAATTGAGAAAGGAATGATTAATTTCGATATGAATCCCGGTATTGCTTTTGAGTGTATTTTTTGTTTTTTCTATCCTTCCTTTTCTCTTTATAAAATGTCTAAGGTCAGAGAGTCAAAATGAAAAAAATTCAATGAAGTTGAACTGGCTCCCAATCTGTTTGCTCAAAGTGGCGTCCTTTCCTAGAGGTTAATTTAACATTAGTTTATGGCCGAAAACTCCGTGCCAAACAAAAAATGGCCGTTCAGAGGAGTGGTCGCTATGCAATGCGATAGTTTTACTGTATATATTTCACTTTTCTACGTCGTTGCGTTTTTGAATTATCGTCTTCATTGACAGACAGACCGAACAACAGATTGAAAGATATGAATCCAAAAATGTTTTTTCATCTGATTCAAGGAGATCTAAAACACGGAGATTCACCAAAATCCCGAGATCGAATATTTTGACTTAAGTACGCACCCATTTTGGGAACTTGCAGCTCCCACCAATAGCAAGAAACCCAAACCATCCGGAACAAAATACTCAGAATTATGACTGACCAATCCTCCATGCTATATTCGAAACTGTCATCCGCTCGGTTAGTTTAATTTAGTTTAATTACATTAACGTCCAGTTTTGAAGCAACACGAGGGCTATTTTGGGACGGCCCGCTTATTTTGAACCACGGTCAGATGACGAGGAGGACGCCTGAGCTGGCACCCCCTCTCCAAACTTCCGCATTACACCAGCGGAGTGACGTTTGACCCCTATGTATGATTTAGCGTGCAACAGGTCCACATACACGGCAGATCTACAGTGGAATCGGGTTTCGAACCTTTAACCCTCCGGCACCGAGGCCTGTCATTTACTCGGATCTTAATATCGAATCTCAGGACGTGCACATCCAGCACCTACTGTTCAGCAACGGATTCCGAGACTACCACTTTTGGACGATTTTACACCAGAAAGGGGTGTCAGGCAATGAGTCATATAAGCGCATTTCCGGAGTCCTTTGTTAGATCACGCTCTGTAAAATGTAAACATAACCCTTCCATTCTTCACTTTCCCCTATTTTGATGAAAATAACTCCGCCCGGCGCATGCGCAAAAGCGCGGAGGGTTTCCGAATCCGTTGCTAAACAAGAGCAAGAAATGTTTAACGGAACTGTCAACCGTTCAAATAATTAATTGCCTGTCAAACCTTTTTCACCACAAACATCGGTGAACATCGGTCCCCATACGCAATGGACTTTGACTCTCAAACTTCCATAAATCCTGCTATAATTCTCTTCAGTAGCTAAATAGCTTCAGTATCTAAAATTATGAATTAACCCTCTGACTGCTTATCCCTCGATTTCCGCGGGTTGGAAGTAAAGCGTATACCACACGGCGAGCTATTGTAAGCCGTTTTCGTCAGCGTGAGCGCAATGCCACTTACGAAAAATGTTTGTAGCACGTGGCGCGTTGAGTCAACCGGTCAGACAGGATTTCGGTCATCGTTGGGGCGAACTACGTCCCCAAATAGCAAAGAAGGTTGCCATTTCACTTTCCATAGGCTGTCCGAGAAAGCATTTCCGCGTAAACCGTTTTGGAAACCATTGCCGAAAGGTTTACATAGGAAAGCTTTTTATGAACTACCTCACCGACAAGGTTTGAACAACAAGTCTGCGAAAGCATTTCCGCGTAAACTGTTTCGGAAACAATTCCCGCAAAATTGACGTAAGAAAGCTTTTTATTAACCACCTGTCCTATCGTGTGTAGCCCATTCCGGTATAGTGGTTACTGCGTTTGCTTTTCACCTCTAGGAACGCGAGTTCGATCCGCGGCTGAGAGGAATCTGAAGTTTTGTCACAATCTAATCGTACAAGTAAGTTCAATTAAAAATTAGATTAATCAAACTAACTGAAATTAATAATTAAGATTTCCAATTAATTGACATTCCAGATGACGTCAGAAGAAGGGGGATAAAAAAGGGGGTTGGACCCCTCTGTTTGGCTTTGAAGGGGGGTGAAAAAAGAGGGTTGGACCCTTCTGTAAGATTACGGCTTCGGAGGGGGGAAGGGGAGCTCTATTTTGTCCGCCGAAGGAGGGCTCTTAACAACCTTTTGAAAGGCCTGAAACAAGCTTGAGAAAAGCCTAAAACAAGCTTGTAATAAAAGCTTGGGGAAATCTTACTGAAAACCTTATAGAAAACCTTGTTTCTTGTTGACTAGCGAACCTTTCCGCTTACCTTGCCGAAAGGTTCAACCCTTGTCATGGAAACCTTTGTGACAACCCTTTACCCTTGCCGACGACAAGATTTCCAAAGCCTTTCAGATAAGCTTTCTTTGCTATCTGGGTCACCATCAAAGTCACACCCGATTGATTTGAAGTATCGATGCTGACGATTTTCCGTCAGCATCGTGTACATTTTCAAGCCGGTTGAATCCCCGTCGATCCTTGCTGACTCTAAACCCTTTGGGTGAGTCGGTCGGCGTGGGCTATGTATGTATGTATGTATGTATGTAAGCCGGTTGAATCCAGCCCACGATTTCCGTCATCTTGTCTGACCAGTCACGTGCTACAAACTTTTTTGGTGAATGGCATTGCGCTCATGCTGACGAAAACAACGTACGATAGCTCTCCGTGTGATATGCGCTTAAGTCTATTTTCTGCTGCATCCTGCGATTTTCGCAAGTTTTACTTAGTACTTTTAAAACGTTGAATCATATTATAATTATACTAGTAAAGCCTTGCATGAATAACAATTCACTTGGTTCAACGGCATTTGAACATGTTTTCAAACGTAGCATCTAAATAGTAATTAAAAAAATCGTTAGTCAGAAGGTTCAGTTCCATCCAACCATATTAACCTTTAACTCTCCGGTGACTCCGCTAAGGGGACATTGAGTTGCATGCATACTTTATTCTCAAAACGCATATGATACAATTTTTTATTCAAACAATGTAAACGGATTTTAATGAGATCGTTACTACATGTTTTGGTTGCTAATCAAAGTAATTTCGTATTTGTAAGGAATTTAATCTGCGAATGCGACATGCAAAGTACAATACGCACCTAATTAGTTTTTGGAGGGCAAAGGGTTAACTGAACGATGAGATTCGAATCAAATTCCAGCTGAAGAACCAAATCAACAAATGTAAATTATTTTTTCCCACCACTTCACAATGAGTTCCTATTCATGTTCTGGTTTCATACAGGCTAGAAGTGTTCCGGACTGGAATTCTATCTTGGTTGTATAATATTCGTTATACTTTCCTTCTCTATTTGTATACGAGAAGGCAAAAATAAACTTATTTTTCCTTTATAAATTTCATAGTGTCAGATATAAAGATTTAGAACTAAAAATAAGCAGAACACGAATGTTACCAATTTTAGAGATAAAAATATTTGTTAACATCTAGACATGCAGTTCCACACGAAATATGTTTGGTAACTTTCTGAAAGATCGCACGATATAAGGCGTCGACCTGGGAAGTATTATGTCTTTTATCGAACGGAATGAAGAGATTGATACAAAATGATAAATCGCGAGATTGCGTGCGAAAGACATGCTGAAAAATCAAAATTGAGTGAAATTACCTTCAATTTTTTGTCGATATTTTGTTACATTTTGTTCGACTCGTGAGTCAGCACATATACATAAAAATGATATATATAAAGAAAGAAAACTGTGCTGAGTGTGAAATTTATTATAAAAGCAAATACAGTCGGACCTCTGTTTAACGAATCTCTGTTTTGCGAATTTCTCTATATTTTGCGAACTTTTCCTTGAAACCAAGAACATTTTGCGAATTTCTTCGTAAAATAGCCTCCAAATACGAAGTGCATTCTCTATTTAACGAACTTTTTCTTGTGATCCAATATTTTTTTACTCCCTATTTCTTAAAATTTTTCTAAACATTTGAAACTTATTCTTTCTTTTAACACATTTTATGGTGATCAATGACCTTGAAGATGGAAAATGTCAAAGCGAAAGTGCTTGAGCATCAAAGAAAAAAATTTAATTTTTCATGAGGTGGATAAAGGCGTGGAAAAAAGGATAATGCTTTAAAATTTGGTATTCCTCCAAACAGCTTATGAACCATAATAAAAAAATCGTGATAAGATACAAAATTACGATTCATCGAATTCTTGTTCAAAACGTTTAAAAGCATGTGTCTATGAAGATGTGGATGAGGCAGTTTTGAAGTGGACAGTGTGAAAAATAAGAACAATACAGCGATGAAGACGAAGATGGAAATGTTCATGATGCAGAAATCAACAAACCTTCGTATGATGAAATGCTAAAATTCATTAATTTCAATATAAAATTATTTCTTTAATTGAAAATACAGTGTATTACCGGAGAATGTTTTGTTATATTCTTGTTTTCTTTGCAGATTTCTTTTTGATGGGTAAGATATATAAAACAAATACATATTAATTTGCAAAATAAAGGTGTGTTTAATTATTTTTTTAATAATATTTAGCGTTTTTGAATTTAAAATCTGTTTTGTGTAGTTTAAAGTATTTTAAAAGGTGAATCTCTATTTAACGAATTTTCCATATAACGAACTTTTTTTCGGGATTTAGCGACTTCGTTAAATAGAGGTCCGACTGTATTTTCTTAACCTTCCAGCGGGAGCGCCTACGCAAATTTTGCGACATATCGTGCATCGTATTACATATATATATCGTATTATTTTACAAAAATAAATGCAACTTTTATTTATGTTATCTGTATTTATTAGCTTAATAGTAAACAAATATTTTATAAATAAAAATTGCATTTAAATTTATAAAAGAACGATAGAAATATGTAATACGATGCAGAATGCAAGTATCTCTTGCGGACGGGCACCCGCTGGAAGGTTAAATTATATTTTGTTTTTCATTTTTGATTTAGAATAGGAAAGAATATTTATTTTATAATCCTTTAAAGTTTTCACAATATATTACAGTAAAACGATATTAAAAAGATCGATGGCCTTAATAACAAGAAAAAAAAGACAATAGATCGGAAAAAAATGAAGCATCAGTTTCAATTCTTTTCTTTTCATCGATTTATATGACTTGAGGCTAAATTGTATTTTTGTTAATTGGAGCATAACTGTGCACATATTATAGAAGATAAATAAAAAATTGTATGCAATTTATCCTGAAATTAAAATCTTCTTCAGTTTCAAAACTGTAGTGTGGAATATCCCCATAGCATGGTAATGTTTTAGGCTTGGTTTGTCTGGCTTGATTCTATCAGCCGTTTCATTCTGTACATAATGCTTTTTATATCACGCAATTTACAAAAAGGATACCAGCCTAAAACCATTAAACATATTAATAAAGACGCAAATTCTTTGGAGTTAATGAATAAAGAAAGCAATATTTTTTAAAAAAATTTATAGCGTTAACATTGGCAAAAAAAAAAAAAAAAAAACCCGCGAACGAAAGATTTAAAGAAACAATAAAATTGGTTTGAATTTCATGGCAACAAAAAACATTGTTAGAAATTATGTTTGAAATTAATTTTGAAAAATTTATTAAAATTAAAGAAAAATTGCACGGAAATAAAATTGGTAACAATGAAAAGCTATTTTTTAAAAAATAAATTGGTGTGGTGTAAAAATGATTTTTATGCGATAATATACTCCGAAGTTATTGAAGAAAAGCGTTAACATTTTGATTAATCTTTAATTAATGAATATGTAATCAAACTTTTGAAAACCCTTTTCTTAGTAAACAATTACAGCCCAAGAAGTAACTACGTACCAAATTTGGTAGCTCCAGGTTCAATGAAACGTTGCATTCTGTGCATAACTATTTTCGCAACACGCAATTTACGTTAATTATCACGCTAAATGGCTCTAACGAGAAATACGGCTAACGAGCACTTATGCATAGAGTTTGAAATATTGTGGTCACGTGACTAAGTACCAAATTTGGTAGCTCTAGGTTCAATGAAACGTTGCATTCTATGCATAACGATTTTCGCAACATGCAATTTTCAGATAACATTCCAACCTGAAAACATTTTCACGCTAAATAGTTCTAACGAGAAATATGGCTGACGAGCACTCATGTATAGAATTTGCAATATTGTGGACACGTGATCGAAGTTTGATTGTGATATTGTCATTTCCATTTCTGTTTAAGAATAAACACGGCAGCGCCGCTACCAATAAACGCCAAGGAGGAACAGTGAGCAGTCATCCTTTACCTCTGGTTGGAAGATGTTACGGGGGCCGAGATTAATTTAAGGATGCACACAATACGAGGATAACGCTTTATTATCGAGACGTTACCCAACCCACAAACTTCTTCGATAGGGAATGCATAAGTTTGCAAGCCGTTGGTCAAAATGTATCGTAAAGGCAGGAGACTATGCAGAGAAAGGACATATTTATTGACACCCTAGCTTTGTTTAACTATTGTTCAAAAATAAAGTGCGCCGCTACCAATAAACACCAAGAAGGAACAGTGAGCAGTCATCTTTTATCTCTAGTTGGAAGATGTTACGGGGGCCGAGATTAATGGACCTTATGCATGTGACGTCACATCCTCCGACACGTGACCTGCCGGAGGTTGCCATTGGTCAGTCTTAAACAGCTGACTCAGAACTGCTTTTATTTCCGAGTCGCTTATAGGCCGATCGTTTTGTTTATTCCTCCACAGCTGTTTTTCTATACTCTCGAACCCAAACGGTGCATAAGGTCCATTTAAGGATGCACACAATACAAGGATAACGCTTTATTACCGAGACGCTACCCAACCCACAAACTTCTTCCTCTAGGGAATGCACAAGTTTGCAAGTCGTTGGTCAAAATGTATCGTAAAGGCAGGAGACTGTAGAGAAAGGACATATTTTTGAAACCCTATCTTTGTTCAACTATTGTTCAAAAATAAAGTGCGGATGATTTTTGACTCCCCCTCGTATCTGTTTTGAAAGAGAACTAAGTTTTAGAAAGGACTGAAATAAATCGACAAGAATTTAATGATATTCATTCATTGTCAGCAGTAAACTTCATAACTCTTGACATTGACACTTAAACTACAGGGTGTCCAGAAACATGCTGACGGATTTTAAAATGAAATAGCAAGCAAGCTATCTTGGTACCGACTTCACCGCAAAATCTATCAATGATTAGAAAACCTAAAAATCACACGAAAATGCTCTTTAACCCTTTGAGGATAGGTAACTTTTTAGAACACTCAGATCAAGTTGGCGCAGTTTTTACGCCATCCCTTTTTTCCAACTCTGTGCTTATTTAATTACATAAAACTTTATTTTTCATAGATTAAGTGTTTGAATGGATGGATAATATACACATTTGTGTCCGAGTTTTAGTCGCTATCCTATTCGTTAACTGGATTTCCTACACCTCAATCTCGAGATCAGTGAACTGTGGCGCACATTTTACGTCTTACCTGTCAGCAAAGTGTTAAATGTCCTCCATCTCCATCGATGATAGGTAGCCAGAGAACTTCGAAATTAATTGCGACATTTTGCAACGTTCATGACTAATTAATTTTAAGAAATGATCGAGTTTTTAAATCGAAGTAGTAATTTTAGTTTAGTTTATAAAGTGAGAATCACAAACTCTTTTATTTATTTCAGTTTTTGAGCCTGGCGCTGAAAACGAAGAAGAAATGAAGAAAATTCATGAAGCATACAAGAATTTGGTAAGTCTATATACAAAATATTCTAGGAGTTTTATGTGTCTGACTGAACAGATAAGCAGAGGACTGATGTTTGTTTTTTTTTGAAAACTGCGAGCAAAGATAATTTACTTTAATTGTCGATGTAACCGTGTGGGATACTTAACTGTGGCTTAGTGGCAAGGGTGACAATTCAGCCAGCATCCTTCTCTCCAAATTTTTTCAACTCCATGCGAACTTGAAGACACTTGAGCTTCCACAGATTTAGTACAGAAGTCACACACGGATTATCTTAAGAGGAATCGTGATTCGAAACCGCAATCTTCTTTTCAAGGTTTAGTTTAGTTATATTTATGCCTCGTTATGCAGCAGCACGAGGGCTATTTTGGGACTCACATCGTAACTTTTTAACCTCTCCAAGCTTCCGCACCACAGCAGCTCTTCTCTTCCGTACTGTCACCAGGTCTTGCACCAGATTGGGTGGCTGGGGCGGAGTGGATATTGTGCACTACACCGGCGGGAGCGCATTTGGCCCCGACGGATTTAATGTGCACCAGACCCGCTTTCACGGCGGTTCTTTGGTGGAATCGGGTTTCGAACATGGAACCCTCCGGTTCCGAAGCCGGGACCCTACCATCAGGCCATCGCGGCCCTCATTCTTTTCACGGAGCCGACGGCCTACAACTTTCCAGTAATTTATCAAACGCCAATGACGTTCCAGGAGTTGATCAAAATTATAGCATTAGTGAAATATACATGGTGGTCATTAATTATTGGACCCATTTCAAAAATTAATGAAAAATCTAATAACGTTACAACTACGTTTTTTGTTTTAAATGATAGAGCAAATAAACAAGTTTTATTTTCAGATAGGTAATGCGCCGTTACGGCGGTTTAAGTGGTCGTAAATTATTTGACATTTCCCATTTTTGAGAGCTATTATCTGCGAAACTGTTAAAGCTAGAAGAAAAATAAAAGCATTCATTTGTAGGGAATTTTGCGCTATTTAATTTGTAAATCAATTGCAATGCGAAAACTGAATTGTTTTCGAGATATTCAAGAAAAACTAAAAAAGGAAATCAGAAAACGCGCATCGGTTTCTGCTGCTCGGCATCCATTGCGCATGGAAATCTCTCGCTGTAGCGAATTTAGAACGTCGTAATGGTATACCACCTATCTGTAAAAAAACTTTTTTATTTGCTCTTTAGTTTTTTATTAATTTTTTAAATGGGTCCGATAATTTATGACCACCCTGTATAATATCTAAGCAAGTTTTCACCATGGCTATTAAAAGATGTCGAAAAACATCTCAATATGTTGTTTGGCAGGTGTATTTCAGAAGTAGTATCATTGCGTTTGCTTTTGAAAGAATGTGTGTGTTTTCCATTACATTTGATACAGTTTACAATCTAATTTCATGAAAAAAGAGGATTAAAATTATATATTGTTTAGTAGCAATCAGATTGGTTATACATGGGAAAGCTTCTTTTGTGCTCTTCTTTTTCACAATAATTAGAATGAATATTTTTCAACAGGTAGATTTCATGTTGGGAAGCTATATGGAAGATCTTCGAATTACACCTGAAGAATTCGAGAAGTCATGTTCCGTTGCATCTAAGAAGGCATTGAACCAGTTTCATCAGGTTCCAATATTTACTGTTGATACCTTAAACTGCATATTGTGCAAAAATATCATTATGAAATTTCTTTAAACGAATTATTAATGATTTTGAATACATAAAAAAAATTCTAAATCCACAATTTAGAATGCCAATACATTATAATTAGAATTTTCTAGAATTTTTATCATAGGAATATTATTATTTCTATAAGTTTTTAGTATAGGAAGTTTAGAAAAAGCAACACTAGAAGGCGGGGAAAAAAATCCGCTTAACTGTTGGAATTGAATTTGTATTTTTCTTATCTTGTTTTATCGTCAGATTATCTTCATTTTTCTGTGCAAGTACATTTGTATTTCTTAAAAAAAATGATTGACAACATCATATAATCTCGGAATACTTCTAATATGTTTAGAGAATTGATATCAGTTACAGGCGCGATCAAACGATGCTTCTCATTTTAAAATATTGACAGCATACTGTCTCAGGGCTCTTAGGACATGTTTAGGGAATTTTATATCGGATTAATACGCAATCAAATGATGCTTAAGACTTTGAAATATTTTTTTTTCAGTTTAGTCCAGAAAGAAAATAACTTGGAATAGGCAAATATTTAATTTAACAGCCCTTTTTTTAATTAAAACCAACGGGAGTGGTCTCCCCTAAACTTTCTCTTAGACTCCTAACACACGTGGACAAAAAATAAGCTAATAGGCAGCAAAGCGAACAAGCGTCACTAATGCAGTGGAGAAAAAAAGCTTGGGAATACGAAGCTTGGAGGCGAAAGGCGTAGGTAGAAGCGGAAAGGATTAGGGAAAGTGAATCGCCCAATAACAGCCTCGCGCCATTGTGTGATCAGAAAAGACAAATAGGCTATTTGAACACCTTTTTCTAGACCGATTGAAACGAAAATAGGGCACGGATTTACAATTAATAGGCAGGCCTCATACCAATTTCTATTTATCAAAGCCGCAGGGTTTACGAGTTTTAATGTTTAGAAGTATGCGATTATACAGATCAACAGACAGTCAACCCTTTGACGGATTTAGCCCAAAATTTGATACGAACCTACATTCCTGATGATAAAACTGTATATCAAATTTTATCCATCTAGCTATTCAAGTTTTTGAGTTATAGTGTTCACATGAACGCCGACATACGGACAGATAGACTTCCCGTATTGAAATCCCAGACAGACTTTCCGTATATCAATTTTGTCCAAAATTGGATAGAAACCTACAAATTATGTTTCAAGATCACATACCAAATTTCATCCCCACAGATCTAATAGTTTTCGAGTTATCGTGTTCACAGATAGGCATACAGACATAATTCCAAAATTGTGTTTTTAGGTCTCAGGGAGGTCTAATACGTGGAGATTCGTCAAAATCTCGAGTTCTAATTTTTTGAGGATTACAATACTTTCTCTTTGTATACTTCGTATACGAGAAAGTAAAAATAATCGCCATGGAGTCGATTCGTTCTCGCGTGAGACTGATGAAGTACTCTTTGCCGATTTCATTTCGGGGATCTATAACACATCTGACAGGAAGACAAAGGACGCGATATCACAGTAATGCATAAAGCAAACGTGCGTAGGTACTCTTACTATTTAACAATGAGGTTATGTTAAATGATTCCATTGGATAATGGAACAATATATATGTTACGATGAATGCAGATCGGTTATTATGCAAAATTACCACGGTTATTATATGCGTAATAATCGGTGCTTAGATATTATACAGGGTGGTCATAAATTATCGGACCCATTTAAAAAATTAATAAAAAATTAATAATGCGTAATAATCACCGATTATTACGTATAATTACCGCGGTGATTATATATAATAACCGGCTGAAGATCCGACAATTATGCATAATAACCCATTGACCGTAACATATACAGAGGGCGTCCACTCTGATAGTGGCCCAATAGCTAACTTTTAAACCATTAAAGATAGACAATACTTCAAATTTGAAAAACGCTTAGAAGTAAAGAATTATATTTTTGTTGTTCGAGTCAATTAGTGTATGGCTGAAAAAAAAATTCGACGGGAGGCTGTCTCTGCGAAACGGCCGCTGGGATTGAGGGGCGCAGACTTACTTACCTTACTCAACTGTAACTTTCTGTGACTAAAGTAGCTTTATGTGACTATTAACTCTATAGTCAATAGTGACTATTAGTCTAGTGTAACTATGTGACTCTGTCAAACCCTGTGACAAACCCGTAACTACAAATTCTAAAATTATTTTTGCAATCTTCAAAGTCTACCTTTTTCTGTTAAATGAAACTAAAACCAACTCTCTATGTTATTTGGTTGCGGAGATATAAGAGTTTAACTCTAGCACAAAATTCGACGTAATTCAACAATTCTTGAGTAATATTTTGCGGGATCGCGGAATGAATTGCTTTAGTCTGCGTGCGCGCGCATCGGTTACTGTGACGTCATCAAAATTTTTCGTGATTTTCACCAACTTTGCAGCTCGACTGTGACTAAACCATAATTATAAATTCTAAAATTATATTTGCAATCTTCAACGTCCACCTTTCTCTGTTAAATGAAACTAAAACCAAATCTCTATGCTATTTGGTTGCGGAGCTATAAGCGTTTAAAAATACCACGAAAAGCGTCATATTTTTTATATTTCCCGACACACCATTAGACCACTATGGAGAGACGTAAGTCTACGCCAAAATTACAATGTCTAAATTTTTATATTAGTCCTATTAGTCGCATTTAGTACAATATTTTTCGCAAACTCACATTTTAACACGTTGGTCGCCATATGAATCAAATATGATGCATACGGCGATCAAATACGATTCATACCTACTATATAATCAGATGACCCTTCCTCTACTGCAGTTAAGAGATAGCAGAGAAGAAGTCATCTAATTAGATAGATGTTTCGAATCTTAGCTCTCAGTCGTTGCTGCTAACGTGTTAACCCCTTAACTGGTTTGCCCGTACCTGCATCGAAGTAGCGGATTTAAATTTATAAACTAAAACCAAGTCATTCACAGAGATTATAATTCGATACAAAAATTTCGTGGAATCCATAATCATTTCAATTGTCCTTTATGTTCTCAACTGAATTAAAATGACAATCATTCTCAAAATAGAAGGTGATTTGTTATTAGATAGTTGTAGAAAAAAACCCCCAGTTAAATTGTTAAACAAAGAAAGTTCCACAACTACGCAACTAAAACTGATTAAGTTATGGAGCTTTGAATATCACTATTTCAGACCATTTTGGACCATTTCAATGGCCGCCTTTAGGAAGATCTGCCAATCAACGGACACCTGTTGGAAGGGCTGGCAGTGGATTGGCCAAAAATAAACTTCCAGCAAACCTGAAATTCAAAGTTTCATACCTCGATCAGTTTTTGGCCGCACAAAGTGGAAACTGTTTTGTTTGAAATAATAGTATCCCAAGAATATTTTACTAAGTATGAAATGAAAATCATTCAAAGAAAGCAAAAAACTAAGAAAAATACTCTGAGAGAATTAAATCAAACAAACAAGGAATCCATTCTAGTCCACTTTGTCAAGGGCTAAGGACTAAATTCGAAATGGATTCAAAATATTTGGGAAATGTTTCTATAAGAAGCTTGCATTACGCCAAAAACAGCTTCTCTTAGCCCGAAATTTCCCAACAAAAGACTAAGTGTGACTAATAGGAACGGTTGACTATATCAAAATTTACACTTCGTAATTTTTACATCATTATATTCATTGACTCAAACAACATGAAATATAATTCTTTACGTTATTTAAAGTATTTTTCCGATTGGAAGTCCTTGGTCCTATCTCTAATGGTTTAGAAATTATCTATTGGGACACGATTAGAGTAGGACCCTGTAGAAGAGAATATTATTAGAGAATAACTCATAAATACTGAGTATAAAGTATTAGGATAGTCAATTCCAGGGTACGTGATACATGTCAAATGTGACTCGCAAATTTTATTTCGGAATCCATTGGTATCTTGAGAGACGAAAAAGGATTTGGTCAAAACACAATTTAACCCTCCCAGCGTTTGAGCCGTATTTTTCGGTTTCTCAAGTTGAGTCCAGAAGTAGATAATTTATGTTTATGTGCATAATTTCTTAAACTACTATAGATAAAATATTCTTAACATGTCAAAGACTTGATTAAACGCAATAAAAATCCTATTATTCGTTTTAAAAGCAAATTTCTAAGACTTTGAAGCTATTAAATCAAAATAGCTGACGCAGATAGCATGCAGTTAGTTACATTTATCACGTGACTGTGACGTCACATGAATGTACTTCCTTATCTCAAAAAGACATATTGTTTTTCTGGGATGATTATTAAATTTACATACATTTTGATGCTCAATCAAATCTTAAATATGAGTAATCTAAAATTTCTTGAAAGAGGATAACTATGGTGAAAGAAAACTCGTCTCGTAGTGACTAAAAACAAATTTGTATAAACGTTCAAAAACGGTAAATGATAAATCTGTGATTCCTGAATATGATCCTTGTGTAGCATATTTATAAGAACTGCTTAAACATAATTAAGAAATTATTTAAAAGCCGGATTATTTATTTTGAGAGAGAAAATTTCCATCAGAGAAATTTTTATATTATGGTCGGCATCAAATTAGATGGAGACAGTTAGGAAAGTGCAGCATCAAGTACTCAAGAATATACGGAAAATTAGATGATTAATTATGCTAATTCTTCTCGAGACAGAACAAAAAGTATTTCTAGACAAGTATCAAATAATCTTACGGTAACTAAGTACACTCAACTTAAGTTGTCGTTTACTATGATGAGCAAAAAAGCATAGAGAGGGAATATTAAATGTGACGTACAAATAAATATTCGAGTAATGTAAATACAAACTACTTGAAGATGTTGTATTTTAACATGTTCCAAGTTCTTTGAATAATATCAGTTATGTTTTGGGAGTTCCGTAATATTGTTTGGGTGGTATGTAATTAAAATCTCACATCAAGAAAATGTATAGAAATTGTTCAGTGCAGTGTTATCACAATAAAGGTTAAATATAATAATATTTCTACTGTCATGGTATTATAGTTCAGATTTCTTCATTGTACCTTCCTTCATCGGAAGTTTTAATTTCCATCAATTTATTAATACATCGAGTGATATTGATCAGCTGAGAGAGTACTCTATTCTACTTTGTTAACATTTGTTTCCAATGACTCGGTACAGAGTATTTTTGGTAATAATTGAATAAATAAAGGCGTATTTCACACTAAAATTATTTGTTCAGTAGTATATTGTAAGGCTAATTTACAAAACAAGATTTGCACCACATTAAAGTGTTTAATTTAGTTAGCTTAATACAGGCCCGCGAGAGGGGAGGGCAGGAGGGCGAAATCCCCGGGGCCCAGGCCCAGAAGGGGCCCTCTGCCTGGGATAAGAAGTTATAGAGGAAGGGCTTGGTGTCCGCATGCCAATACTTTGCCCCGGGGCCGGACTTCATGCTTCGTTTTGAAGCTACCCGAGGGTTATATTGGAACGAACCTAGCCATTTTGGCCCCTAGTCAGAAGACGAAACCTGAGTCGGACAAACTCACCAAACTTCCAGAACATACCAGCTTGAGGTCGTTTGACCCAAACAGACGTGTACCAGACCCACATACCAGCAGGATTTTTGGTGGAATCTGATTTTGAATCTGCGAATTCCCGTTCTGAATCTAAAACTTTGCTACCAGCCCACCAGGCCACCGCGGCCAATTTACAAAAGTGCGATTAAAATAATGCTGATGTTAACGGATTTTATCTTTCACTTGTATTTTACCTATTATGGAGGCTTATACTCATGAAAGTTATTTTTGTGTTTTTGTGATTGAATCAACAAATAAATTGATTATTAGCACATTATGAATCATAAAAAAAAATCGCCACAAAAGAAACTGACAAACTCATAGATTTATTTGCAAATTTGTTTTAGAGTCTCTTCCAACAAGTATGGGCGGCAGACGATTTCGAAATCTTCAAAAGAATGATGACCCAGAAGAATTTAGAGCTACAGCTGCAAGCGCTCGAGTTTTTAACCCAGAAGCGAGGATCAGTTCCAAACTGCATGGAACCAAACAACGAAGTAAAAGATGATGAAAAAGGCATGGAGGAAATCATAAAGTAAGTACAAAAATGACAGAGATTGAATGATAACTATGCGCAAATGAGTTTGAAGTTATTACAGTAAATTTATTGTAATTGGTCAATTGATAAATATAAGTTATTTTATAAGCAAATAGTTCAATCAGCCAGTAAAGCATGTCTGTCAGTGAGGTAAAGACGATGAACGGAAAAGTGCCAGGTTTTCACTTAAATTAGAAAACCCAAAATTAATTAAGGAAGTATATCCTTTTACATGCCGCACGAAACTGCCTCAAAATATAATCGTATGTTTGGTACTTATTAGTCTTATTAAAATTTTGTATGTGAAAACTTATATGATACACTAGAAAATCACCCGTCATGGTATGACGGGTGCAAATTTCCTCTTCATTCGAGAGATTTCCCGTCAAATTTGACGCGAGAGAAATGTTTAACATTGATTGAAACAAATAAAATAAACATATGTTTTATCTCAGGAGATATTTTTTTTATTTATGTATTTCTTTATTCCAAAAACCGCTTGGTAAACAACATTCCATGTGAACCATTTTTCGCTGTTTAACATTTTTCTTTGTACTTCAGATGTCTTTGTGTAAATTTTAACGTTGCCAAAAAATATATCATCATGATTGCACTAAATAATTGGATGCATCGTGGCGTCCAAACTATATAACGCGCATGATATACCACTGACGTAATTTACTACTTTCTATTAAGAAACGGAAATTAATTTGAAATATAGGATTAATATAATTTAAAATTTCTCGGGAACGAGAAATCATAGCGAGATAAATTTTATATCAATCGAAAGTAAATTTTATTTCACTATTTTAGAACTATTAAATTTGAAATTAGAACGACAATTTCTCTCTTAAATTTAAAATTACTGAAATTTAGGTGCTCTAACATTGAAATAATGCTGTTTAACGTCTCGCAGTGCTTATGGCGCGAATTTTAATGTTGGTGACGTCAGAACGTTACCGGATCAGTGGGAGGCAGATCTGGGCTATTATATTAGTAATACTTATCAACATTCTAAAATATCAAACTTTTTCATGATTGTTGCTAATACGGTTTCATGGAAAATTATAAGAACATTATTTCCTTGTGTTACGTATTGCTTAAGTTTTAGTCTCTTTTAGTGAGTTTCAAAGAGAATTGTGAGGAAGCTTTGGTTACTATTTTGTGTATTTCGTTTGCAATGTTTTGATACATCTATAAAATATATTAAATTTTAATAATAAGCTGTTTGAAAAAATTCATGCTTATATTAAGTTTTACTGCTACGTATTAACCACTAAATATAGAGTGGAAATTTATTCTAGCTCAAAACAACCGATTATAATTAATATAAAAATATATTGAACAATATAAAATAATAAAGAAACGAAAAGAAAATTAGTTAATTCACAGGACAAAATATTCAGGCTTTCTGTTGATGTATTGGTAATTTCAGTCAGCGTTTTTAATGTCGTAGTCGCAAAGTCGAAAATTGCAATAAATATATGAATGGGATTTATTTATACAGCATTTTGCACTCAATTTCTTTTTAAAACAGTATTCTAAATTTTAAGAACTTAAAAAATTATTTGACAAATCTGATAATATCTACAATTTTTGAATTTCATTTATTGAGATTTTTATTATTTCAACAAGTTTATGAAACAAAGATGTTACAGTGGACGATCGGTTAACAAACTGAGGTACCCTGTCTGTTTAAATTGTTTTAATTTAATTGTCATCCTAAACTATGTTTTTTCCATCGTCATTTTGTTTGTTTTGTAATAAAATTATTTGTAATTTCAATTTTCATATATTTCTTACTTTGAGCTATTTTGTAGAATATCCGACCGCTAGATGGCGGTAAGGCACCAATATTTTGAAAGTGAGTTCTCCGGAAGTATTCGCAGGTAGAACGCGTACGATGATGTTTGACGCTAAAAGCGAAAGCTATTCGCATCATATGAAATATTAAAATAATGTGTTTTGAAAGAAGTTGTAAACAAATGTGTTAGCGCTTATGTATGGAGTTGGCTTAGTTTCGAACTATGCTACACATATTCACTTCTAAAATAACAACTTCATCAGAACATAATCCGTTTCAAAAGATGTTTTTTAAACGATCGTCGATCTTCCATAGAATTTTATGAGGAATAAATTAATTTGGTTTGAGAGATTTCCCCAAAACAAATAATTAATTGTATAGGGTGTCCACTCTAATCGTGGTGTAATAACTAATTTCAAACCGTTAGATATAAGCAGATACCTCCCACTTCAAAAAGAATTCTTTTAAGGAAGTAAAGAAATATTTTAAAAATTGTTTGAGGCAATAAATGTACCGTTGAAAAAATTACGAAGTGTACATTTTCATACAGTCCTCTGACCCTATTAGTCATATATAGTAAAATAATCTTGACACGCTAGCGTAAAAAATAAGATAAAAAACTTTCATTCTTCTACAACCGAAATCGTTCTGGTTATGAAGTTTGGAATTTCATTATTTTAGGTCAACCAACAATCACCTCGAGGAAGCGGAGTCCGATGATTGGCGGATTTTTCTCGAAGCGGCAGTTGAAATAGACTAAGGGGTCTATTCTGGTACCCCCGGTTGGGTTGGGTTCCGCACGTTAACAACGGAACCCAACTCCCAACCCAACCGGGGGTACCAGAATAGACGCCTAAAATGCCCAACACATGACACTATGATGTAATTGTTGACCGAATATGTATTCTTTGTCCGAACATAAAACTCTGCCATCAGAAGTGGTCTTCATTCAATTTATTTCTTTCAGAACCTGTTTGTTAACCTGTTACTTCTGAATTCACCTTCTAAATTGCATTTCTATCAATATTTCTTCTCAAATTTCTAGAAAAGCGATAGAAGAAGTGTCGGAAGAATCAACAGAGCCAAAATCGAATAAAATCACTCAGGCTGATGCAGCACTGCAAGAAAAGATGAAACAAGAAGCTGAAAAAGAGAAAGAGCTCCTTGAACAGGTTTGATCTTATCCATGCTTATGAAGCAAAATTAAATATGATTTTCATTATTTTTGAAATAAAATTTATCAATGTTGTAAAAAGTTTTTTCATTTAAGTACGGGAATGAAAAGGGCAACTTCTTTTTTGAGTTGGATTAATATCACGATTTGAAGCTAGATGAGGATTATTTTGGGGCGGACCTTGTAATTTTGAGCAGTGATCGGATGCAAGGTACGATATCCAAATCGGCATTCGAATTCCTAAACCTCAGGCTTCTAAACCAAGTCTTTGCCATTAGCCCATCGTGGTGTCTTTATTTTTTGAAGCATACTTTTAATACATTTTTAGAAATTTGAAACATGTGTTAGTAAAAAATATCTATTATATTGTATAACGAAATACGAAAGCATGTTTCTACGCAGTTAATGTTTACATTAGCGTATTCCGAATTGATGAAGTGGGAGAGTATGTTTCATTCTCTTGGAAAAATAAATAAATAAATAAATAACCCTATGTATCAACATTTGTCAATGTATTTTTATTTAATGGGCTAAGTTGATTATTTAATTAAACTCCTAATAACTATGTAAAAAAGTATAGCGTTTTCCTCAACTGATTAATGAATATATTAGTATTAATGAATTTATTCTCTAAGTGTTAATTTAAGCTTGGAGAAATGTTGCTGATGTTCGAACAAAGATCTTAAAGGGTGCTTAGTAGGTAATGTACAAATTATCTAGGCTACATGCACATGGATAATCAAATCATGCATATGGAGAAACGTTTTCCACACTTTACCAGATCGGCCTAATTCATCTTCACATTACCTGATTTTAGTACTTTAATGGTAACATATACGCAGCCCTCGTATCCGTATAACTTACAAAATTACCATTTTTGAAAAATTTCTTTGCAACAGGCGATAAAACAATCAGTGAAGGAAAAAGAAGAAAAGGACATCGATGAAAGCGAGGAGCCAAAGCCAGATGTGGAACAAAACCAGACGGATGAGTCACCAAAAGAAGAAAATACAGTCAATGGTGTTACAGAAGACGCAGAAGATGAAACCAAGCCAGAAGAAACCGAGGAAGCAGAAACTGAAGAAGCTCAAGAAAATAGCCAACCCTCCACCACAGAAATAGAAGAAAGTGTTGAAAAACAACCAGATTTACCGAAGCTCAACGTTTATGGCAGTCTTCCGCCAATCGAACAACCTAAAAGCGTGGCCAAAATTCTACCCCCTTTGAAAACACCTGAACCACCCATTGAACAAGAACGTCCATGGTCGGAAGGAGATTCCAAAGTTTACGAACAGGCTCAGGTGAAGTATTAAGAATTGGATTCATTTTTAATTGTTGCTTTAATAGTTAAACACTCAGCCATGATATGCAATTATACAACTTTTCCGCCATGAAACAACATTAACGTACATAACAAAATTAAAACTCCTCGAGTTCTTATTTCTTGGCTTTTGCCGGATAGCTGCAGTGTCTTCGATAATAAAGAGAATTTAATTTTCAATAAGAAAAAAGTGTTTGCTTAAAAGTGTTCCAAACTTTAATGTAACGTTAGTGTCAGTCATAGCTCTTAAAAGATCTGCAAATATTTTAGCATATCATTTAACAACGCCCGTCATTAGTTTAAACCATAATCCTCCATTAGATTGATAACTAGTCAAAACCGATACCTACAATTTCACTTTTCCAGGGACACTTATTTTAAATCTTTTAGTAGATTTAATTCTTATTTTTATCCTCCTCCAGCATGATGTTGTATTGGGTAAAGACAGTGGTGTATACCTTTTTATTAGCAAGAATAAGTAGCTCCCGGGGCATAATATGATTTTTTGCCCCTAATTGCCATCAATGGCTAGCAAGTATAAATGGAGCCAGGGGCATGGTTTTATTTTTTCGCCCTTTTACCAGAATTTGCTTTAAAAAGTGACATAGACCCACTAAGGCCTTGTCTCTGTGGCTGCCCCTAAGACTGATGCCC
The DNA here is from genome assembly GCA_013235015.1 of Araneus ventricosus. NCBI lineage: Eukaryota > Metazoa > Arthropoda > Arachnida > Araneae > Araneidae > Araneus > Araneus ventricosus. The sequence continues at coordinate 1,416,353 of BGPR01000048.1, read as the reverse complement.
GGAGCATCTATACCCCCTTTGCCCCCCATCGCTACGCCACTGGGGTCTATAAAATACCTGATCAAAAAATAAATGCGTCAATGCCTACCAAAAGGAAAAAGTGAAGGCCCGAATTTATTCATTATTGGTTCAATTTGGATTTTTAATGTATGGTATATTAATGAGGAATACTAATAGTAAGATTTAGCAGAAAATAGTATATCATAATGAAGGTTATTAATTTTGTGTGTATGGACATTTTGTATTCAGATATGCTTCTCAAACAAGATGCACAGAATTTGGGAAAAAAGATTACTCTTGATCAATTTTCATAACTATTGACAGATGGTGGTACGCAGAGATAATTTTCAATTCTATGGTCACCACTCAGTCATGGATTTCACTTTAGGGTGGACTTTTAAA